>PVKV010004901.1:82774-106235 GCA_004027835.1 Alouatta palliata | reverse complement strand
ACCACACTGTCTTCCACTATGGTTGAACTAATTTACACTCCCACTAACAGTGTAAGAGTGTTCCTATTTCTCCACATTCTCTCCAGCATCTGTTGTCTCCAGATTTTTTAATGATTGCCATTCTAACTGGCGTGAGCTGGTATCTCAATGTAGTTTTGATTTGCATTGCTCTAATGACCAGTGATAATGAGCATTTTTTCATATATTTGTTGGCTTCATGTATGTCTTCTTTTATAAAGTGTCTGTTCATATCCTTCGCCCACTTTTGAATGGGCTTGTTTGCTTTTTTCTTGTAAATCTGTTTCAGTTCTTTGTAGATTCTGGATATCAGCCCTTTGTCAGATGGGTAGACTGCAAAAATGTTTTCCCATTCTGTTGGTTGCCGATTCACTCTAATGACTGTTTCTTTTGCTGTGCACAAGCTGTGAAGTTTGATTAGGTCCCATTTGTCTATTTTGGCTTTTGTTGCCAATGCTTTTGGTGTTTTGGTCATGAAGTCCTTGCCTACGCCTATGTCCTGAATGGTTTTGCCTAGATTTTCTTCTAGGGTTTTTATGGTGTTAGGTCTTATGTTTAAGTCTTTAATGCATCTGGAGTTAATTTTAGTGTAAGGTGTCAGGAAGGGGTCCAGTTTCTGCTTTCTGCACATGGCTAGCCAGATTTCCCAACACCATTTATTAAACAGGGACTCCTTTCCCCATTGCTTGTTTTTGTCAGGTTTGTCAAAGATCGGATGGTTGTAGATGTGTTGTGTTGCCTTGGAGGCCTCTGTTATTCAAAATATACACCCTCTATTTTTACTCTGTTATACAAACTACACATCCCCACAATACAGTCTGTTATAAGAAATATACACTCTCTGCTTGTACTGTTTTCAAATAAATACATCCTGTATTTCTACTCTGTAATAAAAAATATACAACTTCTAGTTGTACTCTGTTAAAAAGAATATACACCCTCTGTATTTACTCTGGTATGCAAAATAAACACGCTCAAAAAATAGTCTGTTATAAAAAATATACTCCCTCTACTTGTATTCTGTTTTAAAATAAGTACACGATCGATTTCTACTCTGTTATAAAAAATGTATACCCTCTAATTTTTCTCTGTAATAAAAATATGCACCCTCTATTTGTACTCTAAGAAATATACACCCTCTAGTTTTACTTTGTTATGCAAAATACACACACTTACAAAAAAGTCTGTTATAAAAAATATACACCCTCTACTTGTACTCGGTTTTTAAAAAAATGCACCCTCTACTTCTACTCTGTAATAAAAAATATATACCCTCTATTTTTACTCTGTCATAAAAAATATACACCCTCTATTTTTTTCTCTAAGAAATATACACCCTCTATTTTTACTCTGTTATGCAATATATACACACTCTCAAAATAGTCTGTTGTAAAAATATACACCCTCTACTTGTATTCTGTTTTAAAATAAATGCACCATCTATTTCTACTCTGTTATATAAAATATACAGCCTCCATTTCTAATCTGTTATAAAAAATGTACACCCTCTATTTTTACTGTGGTATAAATAATATACAAACTCTATTTTTACTGTGTTATGCAAAATAAACACACTCAAAAAATAGTCTGTTATAAAAAATATACCCTCTCTACATGTACTCTGTTTTAAAATAAATACACCCTCTATTTCTATTCTGTTATAAGAAATATATACCCTCTATTTTTACTCTGTCATAAAAAATATACAACCTCTATTTGTTCTCTGTTATAAGATATATACACTCTCTACTTTTACTGTTATGCAAAATATACACTCTCAAAAAATTGTGTTATAAAAAATATACAAGCTCTACATGTACTGTTTCAAAATAAATACATCCTCTATTTCTATTGTTATAAAAAATATATACCCTATATTTTTACTTTGTCATAAAACATATACACCTTCTATTTGTTCTCTGTTATAAGAAATACACACCCTGTATTTTTACTCTGTTATGCAATATACACACACTCACAAAATAGTCTGTTATAAAAAATATACACCCTCTACTTGTATTCTGTTTTAAAATAAATACACCCTCTATTTCTACTCTGTTACATAAAATATACACCCTCTATTTTTAATCTTATAAAAAATATACAAACTTTATTTTTACTCTGTTATGCAAAATAAACACACTCAAATAATAGTCTGTTATAAAAAATATATGCCCACTACTTGTACTCTGTTTTAAAATAAGCACACCCTCCATCTCTAGTCTGTTATAAAAAATATAAATGCATGATTTCTACAATGTTATAAAAAATATATACCCTCTATTTTTACTCTGGCATAAAAAAACATACACCCTCTATTTGTTTTCTATTATAAGAAATATACATTCTCTAGTTTTGCTCTGTTGTGCAAAATACACACACTCACAAAATAGTCTGTTATGAAAACTATACACCTTCTACTTTTACTCTGTTTAAAAATAAATACACCTTCTATTTCTACTCTGTTGTAAAACGTATATACCCTCTGTTTTTATGCCGGTAATTAAAAATATACACCATTTCTTTGTTCTCTGTTACCAGAAATATACTCCCTCTATTTTTACTCTCTTATGCAATATACACACACTCATAAAATAGTCTTTTATAAGAAATATACACCCTCTACTTGTACTCGATTTTAAAATAAATACACCCTTGATTTCTACTCTGCTATAAAAAACATATACCTCTATTTTTATTCTGTCATAAAAATATACACCCTATATTTGTTCTCTGCTTTAAGAAATATACACCCTCTAGTTTTACTGTTATGCAAAATACACACACTCACAAATTAGTCTGTTATAAAAAATATACACCCTCTAATTGTACTCTGTTTTAAAATAAATAAACCCTCTATTTCTACTCTGTTATAAAAAATATATACCCTCTCTTTTTACTCCATCATAAAAAATATACACCCTCTATTTGTTCTGTTATAAGAAACATACACCCTGTATTTTTACTCTGTTATGCAGTATACACAGACTCACAAAATAGTCTGTTATAAAATATATACACCCTCTACTTGTATTCTATTTTAAAATAAATACACCCTCTATTTCTACTCTGTTATATAAAATATAAACCCTCTATTTATACTCTGTTATAAAAAAATATACATCCGCTATTTCTACTCTGTTATAAAAAATATATTCCCTCTATTTTTACTGTTATAAATAATACACAAATTCTATTTGTACTCTGTTATTAAAAATACACATCCTCTATTTTTACTCTGTTACACAAAATACACACCCTCACCGAACAGTCTGCTATAAAAAATATACACCCCCTACTTGTACTGTTTTTAAAAAAATACATTCTGTATTTCTACTCTGCAATAAATAATATACACCTTCTAGTTGTACTCTGTTATAAAAAATAAACACCCTCTATATTTACTCTGGTATGCAAAATAAACACACTCAAAAATTAGTCTGTTATAAAAAATATACACCCTCTATTTGTACTCTGTTTTAAAAAAACACACACACTCGATTTCTACTCTGTTATAAAAAATATATACCCACTAATTTTTCTCTGTCATAAAAATATACACCCTCTATTTGTACTCTATTATAAGAAATATACACCCTCTAGTTTTACTCCCTTATGCAAAATACACACACTCACAAAATAGTCTGTTATAAAAAATATACACCCTCTACTTGTACTCTGTTTTAAAATAAATACACCCTATATTTCTACTCTGTTCTAAAAAATATGTACACTATATTTTTACTCTGTTATGCAAAATAAACATACTTTTAAAAAGTCTGTTATAAAAAATATGCACCCTCTACATGTACTCAGTTTTTAAATAAATACACCTTCTATTTCTACTCTGTTATAAAAAATATAAACCCTGTATTTATTTTTACACTAACATAAAAAATATACACCCTCTATTTGTTCTCTGTTATAAGAAATATTCACCGTCTACTTTTACTCTGTTATGCAAAATACACACACTCACAAAATAGTCTTTTATAAAAAATATACACCCTCTACTTGTACTCTGTTTCAAAATAAATGGACCCTAGGTTTCTACTCTGTTATAAAAAATATATATCCTCTAATTTTAGTCTGTCATAAAAAATAAACACCCTCTATTTGTTCTCTGTTATAAGAAATATACACCCTCCATTTTTACTCTGTTTTGCAATATACACACACTCACAAAATAGTATGTTATAAAAAATATACACGCTCTACTTGTTCTGTTTTAAAATAAATACACCATCTATTTCTACTCTGTAAAATAATATACAGCTTCTAGTTGTATTCTGTTATAAAAATATACACCCTCTATTTTTACTCTGATGCAAAATAAACACACTCAAAAATTTGTCTGTTATAAAAAAATATACACCCTCTACATGTACTCTGTTTCTAAATAAATACACCTTCTGTTTCTACTCTGTTATAAAAAATATACACGTATTATTTCTACTCTGTTACAAATATATATACCCTGTATTTTTATTCTGTCATAAAAAATATACACCCTCTATTTGATCTTTGTTTAAGAAATATACACCCTCTAGTTTTACTCTGTTATGCAAAATACACACACTCACAAAATAGTCTGTTATAAAAAATATACAACCTCTACTTATACTGTTTTAAAATAAATACACCCTGTATTTCTACTCTGTTATATAAAATATACACGCTCTATTTATACTCTGTTATAAAAATTATATACCCTCTATTTTTACTCTGTTATGCAAAAGACACACACTCACAAAATAGTCTGTTATAAAAACTTTACACCCTCTACTTTTACTCTGTTTTAAAATAAATACACTCTCTTTTTCTACTCTGTTATAAAAAGTATATACCCTCTATTTTTACTCTGTCATAAAAAATATACACCCTCTCTTTGTTCTCTGTTATAAGAAATGTACACCCACAATTTTTACTGTTTGCAAAATACACACACTTACAAAATAGTTTGTTATAAAAAATATACACCCTCTACTTGTACTCTGTTTTAAAATAAATGCACCCTCGATTTCTACTCCGTTATAAACAACATACACCCTCTATTTATACTCTGTTATAAAGAATATATTTCCTTCTATTTTTACTCTGTTATGAAATATATACAACCTCTGTTTGTATTATGTTATTAAAAGTATACACCCTCTATTTTTACACTTTTATACAATATTCACACCCTCACAAAATAATCTGTTATAAAAAATATACACCCTCTAATTTTCCCCGGTTTCAAAATACATACACCCTCTATATCTACTCTGTAATAAAAATCTATACACCTTCTAGTTGTACTATGTTATAAAAATTACACAAACTCTATTTTTACTCTGTTATGCAAAATAAACACACTCAAAAACTAGTCTGTTATAAAAGATATACACCCTCTACGTGCACTCTCTTTTAAAATAAATACACCATCTATTTCTACTGTGTTATAAAAAATATACACGCATTATTTCTACTCTGTTATAGAAAATATATACCCTCTATTTTTACTCTATCATAAAAAATATAAAACCCTATTTGTTCTCTGGTATAAGAAATATACACCATCTAGTTTTACTCTGTTATACAAAATACACACTCACAAAATAATCTGTTATAAAAAATATACATCGTCTTATTGTACTCTGTTTTAAAATAAATACACCCTCTATTTCTATTCTGTTATAAAAAATATACAAACTCAATTTTTACTGTGTTATGCAAAATAAGCACTCTCAAAATATAGTCTGCTATATAAAACATATGCCATCTCTACATGTACCCTGTTTTAAAATAAATACACCCTCTATTTCTATTCTGTTATAAAAAGTATACACACATTATTTCTTCTCTGTTATAAAAATTATATGCCCTCTATTTTTACTCTGTAATAAAAAATATACACCCACTATATGTTCTCTGTTATAAGAAATATACAACCTCTAGTTTCACTCTGTTATGCAAAATACACACACTCACAAAATAGTCTGTTATAAAAAATGTACACCATCTGCTTGTACTCTGTTTTAAAATAAATACACCCTCTACTCTACTCTGATATAAAAAATATATACCCTCTATTTCTACACTGTCATAAAAAATATACACTTCCTATTTGTTCTCTGTTCTAAGAAATATACACCCTCTATTTTTACTCTTTTATGAAATATACACACACTCACAAAGTCCTCTCATAAAAAATATACACCCTCCACTTATATTTGGTTTTCAAATAAATACACCCTCTATTTGTACTCTGTTATAAAATTATACAGCCTGTATTTTTACTCTGTTACGCAAAATACACAGCTTCAAAAAATTGTCTGTTATAAAAATTATACACACTCTACATGTACTCTGTTTTAAACTAAGTTCACCCTGCATTTCTACTCTGTAATAAATAATATACAGCTTCTAGTTGTGCTCTGTTATATGAAATATACAAACTCTATTTTTACTCTGTTATGCAAAATAAACACTCTCAAAAATAGTCTGTTATAAAAAATATACACTCTCTAAATGTACTCTGTTTTATAATAAATGCACCCTCTATTTCTACTCTGTTATCAAAAACATACACCCTCTATTTATACTCTATTATAAAAAATATATTCCCTCTATTTTTACTGTTATAAAAATATACACCCTCTATTTCTACTCTGTTATAAAAATATACACCCTCAATTTGTACTGTTATAAAAAATATACACCCTCTAAATATACTCTGCTTTAAAATAAACACTCTTCTGCTACTCTGTTATAAAAAATATATACCCTCTAATTTTACTCTGTCAAAAAATTATACACCCACTATTTATACTTTGTTATAAACAATATACATCCTTCATGTGTACTCTGTTATGTAAAATACACACACATACAAAATAGTTTGTTATAAAAAATATACACCCTCTACCTGTACTCTGTTTTAAAATAAAGCCACCCTCTATTTCTACTTTATAAAAAGTATACATGCAATATTTCTACTCTCTTATAAAAAATATTTAGCCTCTATTTTTACTCTGTCATAAAAAATATACACCCTCTGTTTGTTTACTGTTATAGGAAATATACACGCTCTAATTTTACCCTGTTATGCATTATACACACAATCACAAAATAGTCTGTTATAAAAAATATATACCCTCTACTTGTATTGTTTTTTAAAATAAATGCACACTCTATTGCTACTCTGTTATATAAAATACACTCCCTCTATTTATACTCTGTTATAAAAAATATACACCCTCTTTTTTTGCTCTGTTATAAAAAATATACATCCTCTATTTTACTCTATTATACAAAATATACACATTCACAAAATACTCTGTTATAAAAAATATACTCCCTCTACTTCTACTGTGTTTTAAAATAAATACACCCTCTATTTCTACTCTGTTATAGAAAAAGTACACCCTCTCTTTCTAGTCTATTATTAAAAATATATTCACTCTATTTGTACTCTGTTATAAAAAATATACACCCTGTATTTTTACTCTGTTGTGTAAAATGCACACTTACAAAATAGTCTGTTATAATAAATATACAACCAGTAATTTTACTCTGTTTGAAAATAAATACACCCTCTATTTTTACTCAGTTATAAAAAACATACAACCTCTATTTGTACTCTGTTATAAAAATATACAACCACTGTTTTTACTCTGTTATACAGTTATAAAATCCCTCTATTTCTACTCTGTTATAAAATATATTCAACCTCTGTTTGTACTCGATTATAAAAAACACACACACTCACAAAATAATGGTTAATATAAAACTATAATCCCTCTATTTGAACTCTTTTATAAAATTCATGCACCTCAATTTTTACTGTTATTAAAAATATGCACCCTCTATTTGTACTTTGTTTTTAAAATTGTACACACTCACAAAATCGTCTTTTGAAAAAAATATAAACCCTGTAGTTGTACATTGTTATAAAAAATATACAGGCTATGAGTGTACTCTGTTATAAAAAATATACACCCTCTATTTGTACTCTGTTATAAAAAATACACACACGAATTAAACATTTACCAAAAATATAAACCCTCAAGTTGTACTCTGTGTTAGCAAATATACACCCTCTAATTGTACTCCATTATAAAAAAATATACAAACTCACAATATAGTTTTATAAATAACATAAACCCTCTAATTCTATTCTGTTATACAAATATACAACCTCTATTTGTACTCGGTTATAAAAAATATACACACTCAGAAAATCGTCTTTTATGATATATATATATAAACCCTCTATGTGTACTCTGTTATAAAAAATACACACCCACTATTTGTACTCGGATTTAAAGAATATACCCACTCACAAAATAATCTTCTATAAAAATATATAAATCCTCGATTTTTACTGTTGTGTAAAATATACACCCACTATTTGCACTCTGTTATAAAAAATATACACATTCACAAATAGCCTTTTAAAAAATATATCAACCCTGTATTTGTAATCTGTTATAGAATATATACACCCTCTATTTTTAATGTTATAAAACATATACACCGTCACAAAATAGTCCATTATAAAAAATGGAAACTGTCTATTTGTAGTCTGTTTTAAGAATTATACACTCTCTATTTATACTCTCACAAAACATACACACAATATATTTGTACTGTGTTATAAAAAATATACACCCTCTATGTTTTATCGGTTACAAAAATATATACTCACTCAGAAAATAGACTTTTACAAAAAATATAATCCCTATATTTGTACTCTGTTATAAAAAATATACACCATCTCTTTTTATTCTGTGATTAGAAAATATACACCTTCTATTTGTACTTTGTCATAAGAAATTTACACACTCACATATTAGTATTTTATTAAAAATATACCCCATCTATTTGTACTCTGTAAAAATAATACACCCTCTATTTGCACTCTGTTATAAAAAATATACACACTCAGGAATTGGTCTTTTACAAAAAAAATATAAACCCTCTATTTGTACTCTGTTATAAAAAATATACACCCTCTATTTGTACTCTCTTATAAAAAATATACACCCTCTATTTTTACTAGGTGAGAAAATATATACACAGTAACACAATAGTCTTTTATATAGAATACAAATCCTCTGTTTGTACTCTGTTATAAAAAATATATACCCTCTCTTTGTTCTCTGTTATAAAAAAATATACACCCTCTATTTATACTCTACTTTAAAAAATATACACCATCTCTTTTTACTCTGTTATAAAAAAACAAGCACCCACTATTTGTACTCTGTTATAAAAAATATACACCCTTTATCTGTACTCTGTTAAAATAAAATACGCCCTCTATTTGTACACTGTTATAAAAAATACACATGCTCACCAAATACTCTATCATAAAAAATATAAACCCTCTATATGTACTTGGTTATAAAAAATACACACACTCACAAAATAATCATTTACAATAAATATAAACCCTCTATTTGTACCGTTTTAAAAAATATACACCCTCTTAAGTACTCTGTTATAAAAAAATATACACACTCAAAAAGTAGTGTTTTATAAATAATATAAACCCTCTATTTCTACTTTGTTATAAAAAATATACAACCTCTATTTGTACTAGGATTTTAATAATATACCCACTCACAAAACAGTCATTTATGAAAAATGTAAACCCTCTGTGCTGTTATATAAAATATGAACCCTCTATTTGCACTGTTATGAAAAATGCACACACTCACAAAATAGTCTTTTATGAAAAATATAAACCCTCTATTTGTACTCTGTTATATAAAATATACACATTCACAAAATAGCATATTATTATAAATAAAAACCCTGTAATTGTACTGTTATAAAAAATATACACCCTCTATTTGTACTCTGTTATTAACAAAATACACACATACAAAATAGTCTTTTATAAAATAGAAATCATCAATTTGTACCCTGTATAAAAAAATATACACCATCTATTTGTAATCTATTATAAAAGATATACACACTCTAATTTTACACTGTTATAAAAAGTATACACACAGAATAGTGTTTTATAAAAAATATTAACCCTGTATTTGTAGTCTGTTATAAAAAATAAACACTATTTATTCGTACTCTATTATAAAAATTATACACACTCAGAAAATTATCTTTTACAATAAATACAAACCCTCTATTTGTACTCGGTTATAATGAATATACACCCTCTATTTCTACTCTGTTATAAAATATATAAACCCTATATTTGTACTCTGTTGTAATAAATACACACAGTCACAAATTAGTCTTTTATAAAAAATATAAACCCTCTATTTGTTATCTGTTATAAAAAATATACATCCTCTATTTGTAATCTGTTATAAAATATATACACACTCTATTTTTACTGTGCTTTAAAAAATATACACCATCAAAAATTAGTTTTTATATAAAATAAAAACCCTCTATTTGTACTCTGGTACAAATAATATACACCCTTTATTTTTACTCTGTTATAAAAAATATGCACACCATATTTTTACTGTTATAAAAAATACACAGCCTTTATTTTTCCTGTGTTGTAAAAAATATACACCCTCTATTGTACTCTGTTACAAAATTATACGTCCTCTCTTTGAACTGTTTCATTCAAAATATACACCCTCTATATTTACTCTGTTTTAAATAATATACAGCCTCTATTTGTACTGTCATAAAAAATATACACCCACAATTTTTATTCTGTTATAAAAAATATACCTCCTCTATTGTACTCTGTTATAAAAAATATACACCCTCTATTTGAATTCTTTTATGCAAAATATACACCCTCTATTTGTAATCTGTTACAAAAAGTACACACACTCTATTTTTACTGTTATAAAAATATACATCCTCTATTTGAACTCTTTTCTACAAAATATACAACCAATATTTTTACTCTGTTATAAAAAATATACATCCTCTATTTGTACTCTCATTAAAATATGCAACCCATATTTCTACTCTGTTATAAAAAATATATTTCCTTTATTTTTATTCTGTTATAAAAATATACACCCTCTATTTTTATTGTTATAAAAATATACACCCTTTATTTGTACTCTGTTAAAAAAATAAACACCCTCTATTTGTACTCTCATAAAAAATACACACACTCAAAAAATTGTCTTTTATGGAAAATATACATCCTCTATTTGTAGTCTGTTATAGAAGATATACACCCTCTATTTTCACTCTTTTATAACAAAAACACACTCAAAATATTGTCTTTAATAAAATATATACACTATCTGTACTCTGTTAAAAATAAATATGCATTCTCTATTTGTACTCTGTTATAAAAAATATGCAACCTCTATTTGTACTCTGTTATATAAAATATACACACTCACTAGTCTTTTGTAAAAACTATAAATCCTTTCTTTGTACTCTGTTATAAATAAAAAACACAATCATATAATACCCTTTTGTAAAAAATATACACCTTCTATTTGTACTCTGTATAAAATATATACACCCTCTGTACTCTGGTATAAAATACATATGCACTCACAAATTAGTCTTTTATAAAAAATATAAACTCTATATTTGTACTCTGATTTAAAAGTTTATACCCACAATTTTTACTCTGTTATAAAATGTATACACATTCAAGAATATTCTTTTATGAAAAATATAAACCCTCTATTTGTATTGTGTTTTAAAATATATACACCCTCTATTTGTGCTCTGTTATAAAAATATACACTATTTTTACTGTTATAAAAAATATACACTCTCTCAAAATAGTCTTTTATGAAAAATATAAACCCTGAATTTTTACTCTGTTATAAAAATACACACAATCTAACTGTACTCTCTTATAAAAAGTATACATCCTCTATATGTACACTGTTATAAAAAATATACACACTCACTAAATAGTCTATTGTAAAAAACGTAAACCCTTTAATTTTACTGTTATAAAAATAAATACTCTCTATTTTTACTCTGTTATACAAAGTATACACACTCTATTAGTACTCTGTTATGAAAAATATACACCATCTGTTTGTACTCTGTTATATGAAATATACATGCAAAATAGTTTTTTATAAAAATTATAATCCCTCTAATTTTACTCTGTTGCAAAAAGGATACACTCTGCATTTGCACTCTATTATAGAATATATACACCCTCAATTTGTACTCTGTTATAAAAAATATGCACCCTATATTTCTACTCTGTTTTAAAAAATATACACAGTCACAAAATACTATTTTTCAAAAAATATAAACCCTCTTTTCGTACTCTGTTATAAAATATATTCACTTTGTTTGTACTCTATTATAAAATATATATACCCTATAATTGTACTGTTATAAAATATGTACACATTCACAAAATAGTCTTTTATGAAAAATATAAAACCTCTATTTTAACTCATTATAAAAAATATACACTATCTAATTATACTATCTTATTAAAATATGCACACTCACAAAATAGTCTTTTATAAAAAATATAAATGCTCTATTTGTACTCTTTTATAAAATATATACACCTCTATTTGTACTCTCTTATAAAATAAATACACTGTCTATTTGTACTGTGATATAAAAAGAAACACACAAAATAGTCTTTTATATAAATTATAATCCTTGTATTCGTACTCTGTTGTAAAAAAATATGCAGCCTCTATTTTTACTCTGTTATAAAAAAATATACATCTTCTATTTGTACCCTTTTATAAAAAGTACACACAGAAAATAGTCATTTACAAAAAATATAAACAACCTATTTGTACTCCGTTATAAAAAATGTACACACTCACAAAATAGTCTTTTATAAAAAATATAAATGCTCTATTTGTACTCTTTTATAAAATATATACACCTCTATTTGTACCGTAACATAAAAAGAAACACACTCACAAAATTGTTTTATAAAAAATATAAACCCTCTCTTTGTACTCTATTGTAAAAAATATACACCCTCTATTTTTAGTCGGTTATGAAAAATACACACAGTCACAAAATAGTGTTTTATGTAAAATATAAACCCTCTATTTGTACTCTATTATAAATTATATACACACTCACAATATTGTCTACTATAAAAAATATAAACAGTATATTTGTAATTTGTTATAAATTATGTACAAACACTATTTTACTGTTATAAAAAATATACACCCATTATTGGTACTCTGTTATATAAAATATATTTACACTAACAAACTAATCTTTTATAAAAATGTAAATCTTCTATGTGTACTCTGTTATAAAAAATATACGCACACTATTTGTACTCTGTTCTTTAAAATATACACACTTACAGTCTTTTATAAAAAATGTAAACCCTCTATTTCTGTTATAAAAAATATACACCCTCAATTTTTACTCTGTTATATAAAATATAAACACAAATAGTCTTTTATAAAAAAATATACACCCTCTATTTGCACTCTCTTTTAAAAAATGTACACCCTCTATTTTTAGTGTGTTATAGAAAGTGTACACCCTCTAATTGTACTCTGTTATAAAAAATATACACCCATATATTTACTCTGCTATGAAAATATACACAGTCACATGATAGACTTTAACAACATATATAAACCCTCTATTTGTACTCTGTTATAAAATATATACACCCACAATTTGTTATCTGTTATGAAAACTATACACCCTATATTTGTACTCTGTTATAGAAAATAAACACCTTCAATTTGTACTCTGTTATAAAATATATACACACTCACAAATTAGTCTTTTATAAAAAATATACACCCTCACAAAATAGTCTTTCATAAACATACAAACTCTGTTATAATAATATAGACCCTCTGTTGTACTCTGTTATAAAAAACAACACTCTATATTTTTACTGTTATAAAAATTATACATAAACTATATCAACCCTGTTATAATAAATATACACACACATAATTCGCATTTTACAAAAAATATAAACCCTATATTTGTACCCTGTTATAAAATATATACACCCTCTATTTGCACTGTGTTATAAAAGGTACACACTCTCACAAAATAGTCTTTTATAAAAAATTTAAACCCTCTATTTATACACTGTTATAAAAAAATATACACAATCTATTTTTACTCTGTTGTAAAAATATACACACTCACAAATTTGTCTTTTGCAAAAAATATAAACCCTCAATCTGTACTCTGTTATAAAAAAATATACACCCTGTCTGTGTACTCTTTTATAAAAAATATACACTCTCTATTTACACTGTGTTTTAAAAAGTATAAACTCTCTATTTTTACTCTGTAAAAAATATATACAGACTCTATTTTTACTCTGTTATAAAAAATATAGACACTCAAAAATAGTCTTTTATAAAAAATATCAACCTTCTATTTGTAAACTCTTATAAAATTCATATAGCCACTCTTTTTACTCTGTTATGAAAAATACACACCCTCAATTTTTATTCTTTTGTGAATAATACACGCATTCACAAAACAGTCTTTTAAAAATATTTAAACCCTCTATTTGTACTCTGTTATACAAATATTCAGCCTCTATTTGTACTCTGTTATAAAAAATATACACTTCCCAATTTTACTCTAGTATGAAAAATATGCACTCTCTATTTGTATTCTGTTATAAAAAATATAAACACATTATTTTTACTCTGTTATAAAAAATATACACACTCACACAATTGTCTTTAATAAAACATATAAACCCTGTATTTGTACTGTTATAAAAAATGTACACCCTCCCTTTGTACTCTGTTATAAAAAAATACACACTCACCAAATAGTCTTTTACAAAAAATATAAACCCTATGCTGTACTCTGTTATATACACCCTCTCTTTGTACTCGGTGATAAATATACAACCCCTATTTTTCCTCTGTTATGAAAATGTACACTCTTTATTTGTACACTGTTATAAAAAATATACACGCTCTATTTGTACTGTGTTATAAAAAATATACAACCTCTATTTTTACTGTTATAAAAAACATACACACTCAAGAAATAGTATTTTATACAAAATATAAACCCTCTATTTTTACCCCGTTATAAAATATGTACACCCTCTGTTTGTACTCGGTTATAAAAAGTATACACCCTCTATCTGTAATCACTTATTAAATGTATATACCCTCATTTTTTACTCTGTTATAAAAATATGCATTTTTCATTTATACTCTGTAATAAAAAGTATAGACCTTCTATTTGTACTCTGTTTTAAAAAATATACAACTGAAATTTATACTGTTATACAAAATGCACACACTCAACAAATAGTGTTTTATGAAAAATATAAACCCTCTATTTGTACTGTGTTTTAAAATATAAGCACCCTCTGATTTTACTCTGTTATAAAATATGTGCAGCCTATATTTGTACTCAGTTATTAAAAATATACACCCTCTATTTGTACTCTGTTTTAAGAAATATACACACTCACAATATAGTCTTTCACAAAAAAATATAAAACCTCTATTTGTACCTTGTTATAAAAAATATACATCCTCTATTTGTACTCTGTTATAAAAATTATACACACTCACAAAGTAGTCTTTTATAGAAATATTAACCCTCTCTTTGTACTCTGTTACAATAAATATACACAATCAATTTTTTCTATGTCATAAAATATATAGGCCCTCTATATGTATTTTGTTATAATGAATATACACCTTCTATTTGTACTCTATTATAAAAAATTATACACACTCAAAAAATAGTTTTTATAAAAATTATAATCCCTCTATTTGTACTCTGTTATAAAAAACATACACCCTCTAATGTATATAAACACACACAAAATAGGGTTTTATAAATATTATAAACCCTCAATTTCTACCCTGGTTAAAATATATACACCCTAGGTTTGTACTAGGTTTTAAATAATATACTCACTAACAAAATAGTCTTTTATAAAAATATAAACCCTCTATCTGTAGTCTGTTATAAAAAATATTCACCCTCTTTTTATTCTGTTAAAAAAAGTATACACCGTCTGTTTTTACTGTTATAAAATATAAGTATCTTCTATTTGTACTGTGTTATAATGAATATACGCCCTCTATTTGTAATCTTATATAAAATATATACTCCCTCTAAATTAAAACTGTTACAAAAAGAATAAACACTACCAGAATAGTCTTTTATATAAAATGTTAACCCTCTATTTGTACTAGGTTATAAACTATATTCATCCTCTGTTTGTCCTCTTTTATAAAATATGTATACCGTTTATTTCTACTGTGTTAAAAAAATATACATCTACTTTTACTCTGTTATAAAAACTATATACACTCACAAATTAGTCTTTTATAGAAAATATAAACCCTCTATTTGTACTGTTATAAAAAATATACACATTCCAATTGTACTGTTATAAAAAATATACACACTCTACTCTGTTATAAAATATATAATCACAAAATAGTCTTTTTTAAAAATATAAACCCTCAATTTTTTACTCTGTTATAAAAAAATACACCTTCTATTTGTTCTGTTTTAAAAAATATAAAATCTCTATTTGTGCTCTGCTATAAAAATATACAAACTCACAAAAATCTTTATGAAAAATATAAACTCTCTATTTTTACCGTTATTAAAAACACACCTTCTCTTTGTACTCTATTAAAAATATACACCTTTAAAATATAATCTTTTATAAAAAATATAAACCCTCTATTTGTACTCTGTTTTAAAAAATATATGCCCTCTAATTGTACTCTGTTATAAAAATTATACACTCTCTATTTGTACTCCCTTATAAAGAAATTACACACTCACAAATTAGTCTTTTATAAAAATAACCCTCTGTTACTACTCTGTTATAAAAAATACACATCCTCTATTTGTACCTGTTATAAAAATATTTTACACCCTCTATTTTTACTCAGTTATAAAAAATATACACACTCACAAAGTACTCTTTAATAAAAAATATATATTCTCTATTTTTACTCTGATATAAAATATATACAGCCTCTATTTGTACTCTGTTATAAAGAAAAAAACACACTCACAAAATACTCTTTTATAAAAAATACACACCCTCTATTTGTACTCTTATAAAAAATATACACACTTACAATATAGTCTTTTATAAAAAATATAAACCCTCAAAGGAGGATCCAAGATGGCCGATTAGGAGCAGCTGAGGATTGCAGCTCCCAGTGAAAGCGTGGAGGGTGAGTGGACACCACATTCCCAGACAGATTATTATTGCCCACAGACCAGGAGATTCCCAGGGGGAGGAGCCCCAGGGGGCGCCAGGGCAGCTGGTTTGGCTGGTGCAGCAGTTTTCATCAGCATGGCTGTTTGCGCCGGCGCCACTGTTTTGGGTGGTGCCCTGGTGCAGTGGTTCCCCATACAAAATACGTGGGTCTGGGTGCCATTTTAGCTGGCATTAGAGCTCCAGGAAGGCAGAGCTGCCCATTAATCTGATTAAAAAAGAGGACCGAAACAGGCAGACAGGTCAGGAGATTTCCCAGGCAAAAAAACAACAGGAAACTCAAAACCTGCGATTTCAGCCGGCGCAGTGGGTGACCACACAGATCCCGGCAACTTTTCAACAGGCAGCTGGAACACCTGAGAGACAGTCAACCATTCAACATTAAAAAAAAAAAAAAAAAAAAAAAAAAAAAAAAAAAAAACGCTCTGAGGCAGGGAGCCAGGTGATCAGGCTCGGCTGGTCCCACCCCCACACACAAAAAAAAACAGCCATCAGAAACGCTCTGGATCGAGACTTTCACAGCAAGCACAGCTGAACCCAGGATGGTCCAGCTCTGTGGAGGAGGGGCGTCCGCCATTGCTGAGGCAGTCTACCACTATGGAGGTAGTTTGCCATTGCTAAGGCAGTTCTAACTGCACCGGTATAAACTGGACTGCAGGGAAGTTCATATGGCAGCTGGGCAGAACACACACCAGCTCAGAAAAGCCTCTGCAGGCAGTGAGTAGGCTGCCTCATCACTGGGCAAGGCAGCCCTGAGAAAAAGGCAGCAGCACAAGGGAAACTCATAAATAAAGTCCTAACTCCCTGGGACAGAGCACCTGGGGAAAAAAAGGGGTTTATGAGTGCTGCTGCAGCAGACGTAAACGTACCTGCACAGCAACTCTGAACGAACAGCGGAGTTCACAGCTCAGCACTTGAGCTACTATAAAGGACACTCTGCTGCCTCAAGCAGCTCCCTGACCCCTGTATATACAACGAGTCACTTCATAAAGGAGAGCTCAGACTGACATCTGGCGGGTAATCTTCTGGGTCAAAGATAGCAGAAGAAGAAACTGGCAGCAACCCTTACTGTTTTACAGCCACTGCAGGTGACCCCAGACAAGCAGGGCCAGGAGTGGACCTCAGCAGTCCTACAGCAGAGGGGCCAGACTGTTAGAAGGAAAACTGAGAAACAGAAAGAAATAACTTCATCGTCCACAAACTGGACGTCCAGTGAGAGATCCCATCTGAAAATCACCAACAACAAAGACCACACATAGATAAATCCACAAAGATGGGAAGAAACCAGCGCAAAAAGGAGGAAAACACCCAAAACCAGAACGCCTCTCCTCCTACAAGGGATCACAACTCCTCACCAGCAAAGGAACAAGGCTGGATGGACAATGAGTGGGATGAAATGACAGAATCAGGCTTCAGAAGGTGGGTAATAAGAAACTTCAGTGAGCTAAAAGAACTTGTTTTAACCCAAAGCAAAGAAACTAAGAACCGATTTCATGAAATGCTAACGAGAATAACCAACTTACAGAGGAATGTAAATGAATTGATGGAGCTGAAAAACACAACACAAGAACTTTGTGAAGCACACACAAGTTTCAACAGCCAAATCGACCAAGCAGAAGAAAGGATATCAGAGGTCGAATATCAACTCAATGAAATAAAACAAGAAGGCAAGAGTATAGAAAAAAGGGTAAAAAGGAATGAACAAAGTCTCCACGAAATATGGGACGATGTGAAAAGACCTAATCTACGTTTGATAGGTGTACCTCAATGTGACGGAGAGAATGAATCCAAGCTGGAAAACACTCTTCAAGATATTATCCAGGAGAACTTCCCCAACCTAGGAAGGCAGGCCAATATTCAACTTCAGGAAATACAGAGAACACCGCAAAGATATTCCTCAAGAAAAGCAACCCCAAGGCACATAATCGTCAGATTCACCAGGGTTGAAATGAAGGAGAAAATGCTAAGGGCAGCCAGAGAGAAAGGTCAGGTTACCCACAAAGGGAAGCCCATCAGACTCACAGCAGATCTCTCAGCAGAAACTCTACAAGCCAGAAGAGACTGGGGGCCACATTCAACATCCTTAAAGAAAAGGACTTTCAACCCAGAATTTAATATCCAGCCAAACTAAGCTTCATAAGTGAAGGAAAAATAAAACCCTTTGTGAACAAGCAAGAACTCAGAGATTTCATCACCACCAGGCCTGCTTTACAAGAGCTCCTGAAAGAGACACTAAACATAGAAAGGAACAACCAGTACCAGACACTACAAAAACATACCAAAGGGCAAAGAGCAGCCACGCAATGAAGAAACTGCATCAACTAACTGGCAAAACAGCCAGCTAGCATCAAAATGGCAGGATCAAATTCACACATAACAATATTAACCCTAAATGTAAATGGGCTAAATGCTCCAATCAAAAGACATAGACTGGCAAACTGGATAAAAAGCCAAAACCCATTGGTGTGCTGTATCTAGGAAACCCATCTCACATGCAAAGATACACAAAGGCTCAAAATAAAGGGATGGAGGAAGATTTACCAAGCAAATGGAGAGCAAAAAAAAGCAGGAGTTGCAATTCTCATCTCTGATAAAATAGACTTTAAACCGACAAAGATCAAAAGAGACAAAGAAGGACATTACATAATAGTAAAAGGATCAATGAAACAAGAAGAGCTAACGATCCTAAATATATATGCGCCCAATACAGGAGCACCCAGATACATAACGCAAGTTCTTAATGACTTACAAAGAGACTTAGACTAATACACAATAATAGTGGGAGACTTGAACACCCCATTGTCAATATTAGACAGATCAACGAGACAGAAAATTAACAAGGATATCCAGGAATTGAACTCAGACCTGGATCAAGCAAACCTAATAGACATTTACAGAACTCTCCACCCCAAATCCACAGAATATACATTCTTCTCAGCACCACATCACACCTACTCTAAAACTGACCACATAATTGGAAGTAAATCACTCCTCAGCAAATGCAAAAGGACAGAAATCATAACAAACAGTCTCACAGACCACAGTGCAATCAAGTTAGAACTCAGAATTCAGAAACTAACTCAGAACTGCACAACTTCATGGAAACTTAACAACTGGCTCTGGAATGTTGACTGGATAAACAATGAAATGAAGGCAGAAATAAAGATGTTCTTTGAAACCAACGAAAATGAAGACACAACATACCAGAATCTCTGGGACACATTTAAAGAAGTCTCTTGGGGAGGGATAGCATGGGGAGAAATAACAGAGACAGGTGACGGGGAGGAAGGCAGCAAATCACACTGCCATGTGTGTACCTATGTAACAATCTTGCATGTTCTTCACATGTACCCCCAAACCTAAAATGCAATAAAAAGTATAAAAAAAAAAAGAAGTCTCTAGAGGAAAATATATAGCAATAAATGCCCACATGAGAAGGAAGCAGAGATCTAAAATTGACACCTTATTGTCAAAATTGAAAGAGCTAGAGGACCAAGATCAAAAAAACTCAAAACCAAGCAGAAGACAAGAAATAATTAAGATCAGAGCAAAACTAAAGGAGATAGAGACATGAAAAACCCTTCAAAAAATCAATAAATCCAGGAGCTGATTTTTCGAAAAGGTCAACAAAATAGACAGACCACTAGCCAGAATAATAAAAAAGAAAAGAGAAAATAATCAAATATATGCAATGTAAAACGATAAAGGGGATATCACCACAGATTCCACAGAAATTCAAACCATCATCAGAGATTATTACAAACAACTCTATGCACATCAACTAGTAAACCTGGAAGAAATGGATAAATTCCTGGACACTTGCATCCTCCCAAGCCTAAACCAGGAAGAAGTCGAAACCCTGAATAGACCAATACCAAGGTCTGAAGTGGAGGCAGCAATTAAGAGCCTACCACCAAAAAAAAGCCCAGGTCCAGATGGATTCACAGCCGAATTCTACCAGACATAAAAAGAGGAGCTGGTACCATTCCTTCTGAAACTATTCCAAACAATCCAAAAAGAGGGAATCCTTCCCAAATCATTTTATGAGACCAACATCATCCTGATACCAAAACCCGGCAGAGACTCAGCAAGAAAAGAAAACTTCAGGCCAATATCCATGATGAACATAGATGCAAAAATCTTCAATAAAATACTGGCAAACCATTTGCAACAGCACATCAAAAAGCTTATCCACAACGATCAAGTAGGCTTCACCCCGGGGATGCAAGGCTGGTTCAACATACGCGAATCTATAAACATAATCCACCACATAAACAGAACCAAAGACAAAAACTACATGATAATCTCAATTGATGCAGAGAAGGCCTTTGACAAAATCCAACAGCCCTTTATGCTAAAAACCCTCATTAAACTAAGTATTGACAGAACATATCTCAAAATGATAAAAGCTATTTACGACAAACCAACAGCCAATATCATACCGAATGGGCAAAAATTAGAAGCACTCCCTTTGAAATCTGGCACTAGACAAGGATGTCCTCTCTCACCACTCCTATTCAATATAGTACTGGAAGTTCTAGCCAGAGCAATCAAGCAAGAAAAAGAAATAAAGTGTATTCAAATAGGAAAGGAGGAAGGCAAATTGTCTCTATTTGCAGACGACATGATTGTATATCTAGAAGACCCCATTGTCTCAGCCCAAAATCTCCTGAAACTGATAAGCAACTTCAGCAAAGACTCAGGATACAAAATCAATGTGCAAAAATCACCAGCATTCTTATACACCAATAACAGACTTAAAGACAGCTAAATCAAGAACCAACTGCCATTCACAATTTCTACAAACAGAATCAAATACCTAGGAATACAACTAACAAGGAAAGTAAAGGACCTCTTCAAGGAGAACTACAAACCACTGCTCAAGGAAATAAGAGAGGACACGAACAGATGGAGAAATATTCCATGTTCATGGCTAGGAAGAATCAATATCGTGAAAATGGCCATACTGCCCAAAGTAATTTACAGATTCAACGCTATCCTATCAATCTACCAACAACCTTCTTTGCAGAACTGGAAAAAACTACCTTAAACTTCATATGGAACCAAAAGAGAGCCTGCATAGCCAAGTCAATTCTAAGCAAAAAGAACAAAGCTGGAGGCATCACACTACCGGACTTCAAACTATACTACAAAGCTACAGTAATTAAAACAGCATGGTACTGGTACCAAAACAGAGATATAGACCAATGGAACAGAACAGAGGCCTCAGAGGCAACACAACACATCTACAACAATCCAATCTTTGACAAAACTGACAAAAACAAGCAATGGGGAAATGAGTCCCTGTTTAATAAATGGTGTTGGGAAAACTGGCTAGCCATGTCCAGAAAGCAGAAACTGGACCCCTTTCTGACACCTTACACTAAAATTAACTCCAGATGGATTAAAGACTTAAACATAAGACTTAACACCATCAAAACCCTAGAAGAAAATCTAGGCAAAACCATTCAGGACATAGGCGTAGGCAAGGACTTCATGACCAAAACACCAAAAGCATTGGCAACAAAAGCCAAAATAGACAAATGGGACCTAATCAAACTCCACAGCTTGTGCACAGCAAAAGAAACAGTCATTAGAGTGAATCGGCAACCAACAGAATGGGAAAACATTTTTGCAGTCTACCCATCTGACAAAGGGCTTATATCCCGAATCAACAAAGAACTGAAACAGATTTACAAGATAAAAACAAACAAGCCCATTCAAAAGTGGGCGAAGGATATGAAGAGACACTTTACAAAAGAAGACATACACGAAGCAACAAGCATATGAAAAAATGCTCATCATCACTGGTCATTAGAGAAACGCAAATCAAAACTACATTGAGATACCAGCTCACACCAGTTAGAATGGCAATCATTAAAAAATCTGGAGACAACAGACGCTGGAGAGGATGTGGAGAAATAGGAACACTCTTACACTGTTGGCGGGAGTGTAAATTAGTTCAACCATTGTGGAAGACAGTGTGGTGATTCCTCAAGGACCTAGAAATAGAAATTCCATTTGATCCAGCAATCTGATTACTGGGTATATATCCAAAGGACTATAAATCATTCTATTATAAGGACACATGCACACGAATGTTCATTGCAGCACAGTTTACAATAGCAAAGACCTGGAACCAACCCAAATGCCCATCGATGATAGACTGGACAGGGAAAATGTGGCACATATACACCATGGAATATTATGCAGCCATCAAAAACGATGAGTTTGCATCCTTTGTAGGGACATGGATGAACCTGGAAGCCATCATTC
>PVKV010004901.1:0-82674 GCA_004027835.1 Alouatta palliata | reverse complement strand
AAGCAAACTGACACAAGAACAGGAAATCAAACACCGCATATTCTCACTCATAGGCAGGTGTTGAACAATGAGAACACATGAACACAGGGAGGGGAGCATCTCACACTGGGGTCTGTCGGGGGGAAAAAGGGGTGGGAGAGCGGGTGGTGGGGTGTTGGGGGACGATAGCATGGGAGAAACACCAGATATAGGTGATGGGGAGGAAGGCAGTAAATCACACTGCAAAGTGTGTACCTATGCAACAATCTTACATGTTCTTCACACGTACCCCCAAACCTAAAATGCAATAAAAAATATATATATAAAAAAATATGTATAAACCCTCTATTTGTACTCTGTTATAAAAATATACACCCTCGATTTGTACTTAATTATATAAAATATACATACTAACAGAATTATTTTATGAAATAAAGTCTATTTGTATTCTTTTATTAAAAAAATACACCCTCTAATTGTACTCTGTTATAGAAAGTATGTACCTACAATTTTTACTATGTTATACAAAATATACACATTCAGAAATCAGACTTATACCACATTATAAACGCTGCATTTTTACTCTGTTGTAAAATATATACACCCTCTCTTTGTACAAAGTTATAGAAAATATACACCCTCTATATTTACTCTGTTATAAGAAATACACACTCTACTTGTAAACTGTTATAAAATATATACACCCTCAATTTGTACTCTCTTTTAACATATATACACCCTCATTTATACTCTGTCATAAAAAGTATACACAATCACAAAAAGTCTTTTACAAAATGTATAAATCCCATATTGTACTCCATTATAAAATATATCCACCCTTTATTTGTACTGTGTTATAAAAATTATACACACTCTGTTTATACTCTGTTATAAAAAATATGCACCTCTATTATTTTTACTCTGTTATAAAAAAATATACATACTTACACTTTAGTCTTTTATAAAAATATAAACCTTCTATTTGTACTGTGTCATAAAAAATATACACCCTCTAATTTTACTCTGCTATAAAACATAAACACACTCACAAAGTAGTTTTTTATAAAAAATATAAACCCTCCATTTCTACTCTGTGAAAAAAATATGTACACCCTCTATTTGTACACTGTTATAAAAAATATACAGACTCACCAAATACTCTTTTATAAATGTATAAACCCACTATTTTTACTGTCATAGAAAATTTGCATCCTCTATTTTTAATCTCTTAAGACAAATTTCACCATCTATTTGTACACTGTCACAAAAAATATACAGACTCACCAAATGCACCATTATAAAAAATATAAACCCTCTATTTGAAGGCTGTTAAAATATACACCATCTATTTGTACATTGTTACAAAAATATACAGATTCACCTAATACTCTCTTATAAAAAATAGAAACCCTCTATTTGTACTCTGTTATACAAAATATACACCCTCCAAAAAGAACAAAGCTGGAGGCATCACACTACTGGACTTCAAACTATACTACAAAGCTACAGTAATCAAAACAGCATGGTACTGGTACCAAAACAGAGATATAGACCAATGGAACAGAACAGAGGCCTCAGAGGCAACACAACACATCTACAGCAATCCAATCTTTGACAAACCTGACAAAAACAAGCAATGGGGAAAGAAGTCCCTGTTTAATAAATGGTGTTGGGAAAACTGGCTAGCCATGTCCAGAAAGCAGAAACTGGACCCCTTTCTGACACCTTACACTAAAATTAACTCCAGATGGATTAAAGACTTAAACATAAGACCTAACATCATAAAAACCCTAGAAGAAAATCTAGGCAAAACCATTCAGGACATAGGCGTAGGCAAGGACTTCATGACCAAAACACCAAAAGCATTGGCAACAAAAGCCAAAATAGACAAATGGGACCTAATCAAACTCCACAGCTTGTGCACAGCAAAAGAAACAGTCATTAGAGTGAATCGGCAACCAACAGAATGGGAAAAAATTTTTGCAGTCTACCCATCTGACAAAGGGCTGATATCCAGAATCAACAAAGAACTGAAACAGATTTACAAGATAAAAAACAAACAAGCCCATTCAAAAGTGGGCAAAGGATGTGAACAGACACTTTACAAAAGAAGACATACACGAAGCCAATGAACATATGAAAAAATGCTCATCATCACTGGTCATTAGAGAAACGCAAATCAAAACTACATTGAGATACCACCTCACGCCAGTTAGAATGGCAATCATTAAAAAATCTGGAGACAACAGATGCTGGAGAGGATGTGGAGAAATAGGAACACTCTTACACTGTTGGTGGGAGTGTAAATTAATTCAACCATTGTGGAAGACAGTGTGGTGATTCCTCAAGAACCTAGAAATAGAAATTCCATTTGATCCAGCAATCCCATTACTGGGTATATACCCAAAGGATTATAAATCATTCTACTGTAAGGACACATGCACACGAATGTTCATTGCAACACAGTTTACAATAGCAAAGACCTGGAACCAACCTAAATGCCCATCAATGATAGACTGGACAGGGAAAATGTGGCACATATACACCATGGAATATTATGCAGCCATCAAAAACGATGAGTTTTCATCCGTTGTAGGGACATGGATGAACCTGGAAACCATCATTCTCAGCAAACTGACACAAAAACAGGAAATCAAACACCGCATATTCTCACTCATAGGCGGGTGTTGAACAATGAGAACACATGGACACAGGGAGGGGAGCATCTCACACTGGGGTCTGTTGGGGGGGAAAAAAGGGAGGGACAGTGAGGGGTGGGGAGTTGGGGAGGGATAGCATGGGAAGAAATGCCAGATATAGGTGATGGGGAGGAACGCAGCAAATCACACTGCCATGTGTGTACCTATGCAACAATCTTGCATGTTCTTCACATGTACCCCCAAACCTAAAATGCAATAAAAATAATTTTTAAACAAATATATATATATACACCCTCCATTTGAACACTATTGTACAAAATAACACTCTCTATTTGTACTCTGTTATAAAAAATATACTCACTTCATTTTTACTCTGTTATAAAAAATACACACCCTCAAAAATTTGTCTTTTATAAAAAATATAAACCCTCTCCTTTTACTCTGTTATAAAAAATATAAAACCCCTATTTGTACTCTGTTATAAAATATATACACACTCTATTTGAACTTTATATATAAAATATACAACCTATATTTGTACTCTGTTATAAAAAATATACAGCCTCAATTTTTACACTCTCACAAAAAATAAATACCCTATATTTTAACTCTTTTATACAAAATATACACCCTCTATTTGTACTATTATAGGAAATACACACCCTCTCTTTTAACAGTTTATAGAAAATATACACACTCTATTTGTACTGTTATAACTATAAACTCTCTATTTGTACTCCGTTATAGAAAATATACACACTAACAATTTAGTCTTTTATAAAAAATATAAACCCTGTATTTGTACTCTGTTATAAAAAAATACACCCTCTAATTTTACTCTGTATTAAAATATATACACACTCACAAAATTAGCCTTTTATAAAAAATATACACCCTCTATTTGTACTCTGGTATGAAAAATATACACCCACAAAATATAGGATGTTATAAAAAATATAAACCCTCCTTTTGTATTCTGTTATAAAGAATATACACCCTCTATTTGTACTCTGCTATAATATATATATATTCCCTCTATTTTTACTCTGGTATAAAAAATATACACTCTCACAATATAATCTTTTATAAAAAAAATGTACCCTCTATTTGTACTGTTATAAAAGATATACACCCCATATTTGTACTCTGTTATAAAATATATACACACTTAAATAATTGTCATTTATAGAAAATATAAACCATCTACATGTACTCTGTTATAAAGAATGTAAACCCTATGTATTTACTCTGTTTAAAAATGTGTGCACCCTCTTTTTGTACTCTGTTATAAAAAATATAAACACTCACAAATTAGTCTTTCATAAAATACATAAACTCCCTATTTGTACTCTGTTATAAAAAATATACCTCCTCTATTTGTACTATCTTATAAAAATATAGTCACTCAAAAAGTACTGTTTAATCAAAAATATACACCCTCTGCTTGTACTCTGATAAAAAATATATACACACTCTATTTGTACTCTGTTTTAAAATATATACTCCCTCTATCTGTACTTTGTTATAAAAAATATACACCCTCTATTTGTACTCTGGTAATAAAAATTATACACATTCACAAAATAGTCTTTTACAAAAAATATAAACCCTATATTTGTAACATGTTATAAAATATATAGACCCTCTATTTCTACTGTTATATAAAAATATACACCCTCTATGTGTACACTGTTATAATAAATATACACACTCACAAAATAATCTTTCATAAAAAATATAAACCATCTATTTCTACTGTTATAAAACATATTCACCTTATATTTGTACTCTGTTATAAAAAATACACACAATCTATATTTCCTCTGTAATAAAAAATATACACCCTGTATTTGTACTCTTTTATAAAACATACACAAACTCACAGAACAGTCTTTTACAAAAAATATACACCCTCTATTTGTGTTGTGTTTTAACACATACACACACTCACAAATTAGTCTTTTACAATAAATATAAATCCTCTGTTTGTACTCTGTTTTTAAAAATATACACCCTCTAATTTTACTCTGTTATACACTCTAACTAAATAGTTTTTACAAAAAGTAAACACCCTCCATTTGTGGTCTGTTATAAAAAATATACACCCTCTATTTGTACTCTGTTATAAAAAATATTCACCCTCTATTTTACACTGTTATAAGAAATATACACCCTCTATGTGTACCATGTTATAAAAATACACACCCTTTGTTTGTACTCTGTCAAAAAAATATAAACACTCAAAATTAGTCTTTTTAAAAAATATAAACCCTCTATTTGTACTCTGTTATAAAAAAATATACACCCTCTATTTGTACTATCATAAAAATATAGTCACTCCAAAAGTACAGTTTAATAAAAAATATAAACCCTCTGCTTGTACTCTGATAAAAAATATATACACACTCTCTTTGTACTCTGTTTTAAAATGTATACTCCCTCTATCTATACTCTGTTATAAAAAATATACACCCTATATTTGTGCCCTGATAATAATAAACATACACACTCACAAAATAGTCTTTTACAAAAAACATAAACCCTATATTTGTACTATCTTGTAATATATATAGAACATCTATTTCTACTGTTATATAAAAATATGCACCCTCTATGTGTACACTGATATAAAAAATATACACACAAATAGTCTTTTATAAAAATATAACCCCTCTATTTATATTCTACTTTTAAATATATACACCCTCTATTTGTACTCTGTTATAAAAATATACACTCTTTATTTGTACTCTGTTATAAAAAATATACACTAACTATTTGTACTCTGTTATAATATATATATATACAACCTCTTTTTATTCTGTCATTAAAAATCTACACACTCACAATATAGTCTTTTATAAAATATATAAACGCTCTATTTGTACTGTTATAAAAAATATTCACTGTTTTTTCTCTGTTATACAATATATACAAGTTTTATTTGTACTCTGTTATAAAATATATACACCATCTACTTTTACTCTGTTATAAAAAATATAGACAATCACAATGTTGTCTTTTATAAAAAAAATAAATCCTCTATTTGTACTTTTATAAAACATATACACATTCTATGTGTTCTGTGATATAAAAATATGCACACTCTTTGTACTGTTATAAAATACATACATATGCACAAAATAGTCTTTTTTAAAAATATTATCCCTATATTTTTACTCTGTTATAAAAATATAAACCCTCTATTTGTGCTCTGTTATGAAAATATACAAAATCACAAAATATCTTTATAAAATATATAAACCCTATATTTGTACAAGGTTATAAAAAATATACACCGTCTATTTGTACTCTGTTATAAAAAATGTACACATTTGAAATATAGTATTTTATAAAAATTATAAACCCTCTATTTGTACTCTGTTATAAAAAAATATACACACACTATTTGTACTCTGTTATGTAAAATATACAAACTAACAAAATAGTTTTTATAAAAAATATAAAGTCTATTTGTACTCTGTTTTAAAAAAATATACACCCTCTACTTTTACTCTGTTATAGAAAATATACCCCCAAAATATTTACTCTGTTATAAAAATATACACTCACAAGTTTTACACTCTTATTAAAAATATACACAGTGACAAAATAGACTTTTACCAAAAATAAAAAACCCTCTATTTGTACTCTGTTACAAAATATATACACCCTCTATTTGTACACTGCTATAAAAAATATACACCCTCTATATCTACTCTGTTATAAAAATTACACACACCATTTGTACTCTGTTATAAAAAATATACACCCTCAATTTGTACTCTGTTACAAAAATATACACACTCACAAAAAAATCGTTTGCAAAATGTATAAACCCTCTATTTGTACTGTGTTATGAAATATATACACCTTCTATTTGTAGTCTGTTATAAATTATATACACCTTCTATTTATAGTGTTATCAAAAATATAAACACTCACAAAAAAGTCTTTCACAGAAAGTATGAACCCTATATTTCACTCTGTTTTTAAATATATTCACCCTTTATTTGTACTGTATTATATTAAATACACAACCTCTATTCGTACTCTGTTATAAAAAATATACACCCTCAGTTAGTACTCTGTTATAAAAAATAAACATCCTCTATTTCAACTCTTTTATACAAAATATACACCTACTGTTTGTACTGTGTTACAATCAGTATACACCCTCCCTTTGAACTGTTTATAGAAAATATACACACTTTCTATTTGTTCTCTGTTACAAAAAATATAAATGCTCTATTTGTACTCTGTTATAAAAAAATATACACCCTATATTTTACTCTGTAATAAAAATATGCAAAGTCACAATATAGTCTTTTATAAAAAATGTAATCCCTTTATTTGTACTCTGTTATAAAAAATATACACCCTCTGTTTTTACTCTGCAATAAGAAATATACACGTTCACAAAATAGTCTTTTATAAAAAATATAAACCCTCTATTTATACTCTGTTATAAAAAATGTACACCCTCTATTTGTACTCTTTTAAAAAATATATATACCTTATACTTGTACTCACTCATAAAAAATATACACCTTGTATTTGAACTCTGTTATAAACTATATATACACACACGAAATAGCCTTTTATAAAATATATAAACCCTCCGTTTGTACTCTGGTATAAAATATATACACTCTGTATTTGTAGTCTGTTACAAAAGATATACAACCTCTATTTATACTATGTTATAAAAACTTTACACACTCATTTTGTAATGTTATAAAAAATATACACAATCAAAAAATAATCTTACATGAAAAATATAAACCTTGTATTTGTACTCTGTTACAAAAAATACACACCCTCAATTTTTACTCTCTTATATAATATATATATATATACCCTCTACTTGTAGACTGTTATAAGAAATACCCTCAATTTTTACTCACTTATATAATATATAGACCCTCTATATGTACGCTGTTATAAAAAAATACACCATCTGTGTGTACTCTGTTATAAAAAAATACAAACTCACAAAGTCGTCTTTTATATAAAATATAAATTCTCTATTTGTACACTGTTATAAAAAAATACACTCTCTATTTATAAACTGTTATAAAATATATGCACACCCTCTTTGAACTCCTTTATGTAAAATATTCACCCTCTATTTGTACTCTGTTATAAAAATATACACCCTTTAATTGTACTCTAATATAGAATATATACAACCTCAATTTGTACGCTGTTATGAGAAATACGCACATTTGCAATATAGTCTTTTATAAAATATTTAAACCCTCTATTTGTACTCTGTTATAAAAAATATACACACTCTATTTTTACTCTGTTATGTAAAATATACACACAAACAAAATTGTTTTTATAAAAAATGTAGTCTATTTGTACTCTGTTTTAAAAAATATACACCCTCTAATTTTACTCTGTTATAGAAAATATACACCCCAAAATTTTACTCTGTTATAAAAAATATACACTCACAAATTTTACTGTTATTAAAATATCCAGCAATCCCATTACTGGGCATATATCCAAAGGATTATAAATCATTCTACTATAAGGACACATGCACACGAATGTTCATTGCAGCACAGTTTACAATAGCAAAGACCTGGAACCAACCCAAATTCCCATTGATGATAGACTGGACAGGGAAAATGTGGCACATATACACCATGGAATATTATGCAGCCATCAAAAATGATGAGTTCGCATCCTTTGTAGGGACATGAATGAACCTGGAAACCATCATTCTCAGCAAACGGACACAAGAACACAAAATCAAACACAGCATATTTTCACTCATAGGCAGGTGCTGAACATTGAGAACACATGGACACAGGGAGGGGAGCATCTCACACTGGGGTCTGTCGGGGGGAAAAAGGGGAGGGACAGTGGGTGGTGGGGAGTTGGGGAGGGATAGCATGGGGAGAAATACCAGATATAGGTGATGGGGAGGAAGGCAGCAAATCACACTGCCATGTGTGTACCTATGTAACAATCTTACATGTTCTTCACATGTACCCCCAAACCTAAAATGCAATAAAAAGTATATATATTAAAATATATATATATATATACACATATATACACACAGTGACAAAATAGACTTTTACCAAAAATAAAAATCCTCTATTTGTACTCTGTTATAAAATATATACAACCTCTATTTGTACACTGCTATAAAAAATATACACCCTCTATATTTACTCTGTTATAAAAAATATACACCCTCGATTTGTACTCTGTTATAAAAAATATACACACAAAAATATCATTTGCAAAAAGTATAAACCCTATATTGTACTTTGTTTTAAAATATATGCACCCTTGATTTGTAATGTTATAACATGTTATACACCTTCTATTTATACTCTGTTATAAAATATATATATATCCTCTATTTGTACTCTTTTATCAAAAGCATAAACACTCAGAAAAAAGTCTTTCACAAAAAGTATATACCCTATATTGTACTCTGTTGTAAAATATATTCACCCTCTATTTGTACTGTGTTATAAAATATATAAACCCTCTATATCTACTCTGTTATAAAAAATACACACCCTCTATTTGTACTCTGTTATAAAATATATACACCCTCTATTTGTACACAGTTATGAAGAATATGCACCCTCTATATTTACTGTTATACAATATATACACCCTATTTGTACACTGTTATAGAAAATATACACTCTCTATTAGTTCTCTGTTATAAAAGCTATACATGCTCTATTTACGCTCTTTTATAAGAAATATAAAAATTCACAAAAAAATTCTTTTTCAAAAAGTATAAACCCTATTGTGTACTCTGTTATAAAATATATACACCCTCTATATGTACTGTGTTATAAAAATTATACACCCTCTATTTGTACCGTCATAAAAAATATACACCCTCTATTTTTTGTCGTTACAAAAAATATGAACACTCTATTTTTAGTCTGCCTTAAAAAATTTACACACTCGCAACGTAGTCTTTTATAATAAATATAAAATCACTATTTTTCCTCTGTTATAATAAATATACACAATCCATTTGAAGTCTGTTATAAAAAATATACACCCTCTATATGAACTGTTTTATACAAAATATACACCCTCTGTTTGTACTCTGTCATAAAAAATATGCACCCTCTATTTTAACTCTTTTATACAATGTGTACACCATCTATTCGTACTGTTATAAAAAATATATACCCTCAATACACCCTGAATTAGTACTCTGTTATAAAAAATAAATATCCTCTATTTCAATTCTTTTATACAAATTATACACCTTCTGTTTGTAGTGTGTTATAATCAATATACTCCCTCCCTTTGAACTGTTTACATAAAATATACACACTTTCTTTTTGTACTCTGTTATAAAAATACACACACTCACAAAGCGTGTGATATAAAAAAATAAACCTTCTGTTTGTACTCTTTTGTAATAAATATAAACCCTCTATTTGTACGCAGTTGTAAAAAATATGCACCCTCTAAATTTACTCTGTTATAAAAATATACACCCTCTATTTGTACTGTTATTAAAAATATAAATCCTGTATTTGTACTGTTATAAAAAAATAAGCTCTATTTTTACTGTGTTATGCAAAATATACACCTTCTATTTATACTCTGTTATATAAAATATACACACTCACAAATTAGTCTGTTATAAAAAATGTAAACCCTCTATTTGTACTTTTATAAAAAATATACACTCTATTTTTCTCTGTAATAAAAAATAGACACCCTCTATTTCTACTCTGTTCCGAAAAATATACACTCTCACAAATTTCTGTCATAAAAAATATACACCCTCTACTTGTATTATCTTATAAAAAATATACACAATTACAGACTACTCTGTTATAAACAATATACATCCTTTGTACTCTCTTATAAAAAATATACACACTCACAAAATTGTCTGTTACAAAATACATACAGACACTATCGCTACTGTGTTATGAAAATTATATACACTCACAAAATACTCTGTTTTGAGTATATACACCCTCAATTTGTACTGTTACAAAAAATATGCAGCCTCTATTTGTGCTCTGGTATAAGAAATATACACCCTCTCTTTGTACTCTGTTATAAAATACATACCATCTCTATTTTTACTCTGTTTTAAAAATAATACAAACTATAAAAATAGTCTATTATAAAAAAAATACTCTCTCGATTTTTACTCAGTTATAAAAAATTTACACCTTCTATTTGTACCCTATTATAAAAGTATACACAGTCTCTTTGTACTCTATTATAAAATATATACACCCTCTATTTTTACTATTATAAAAAATATATACCCTCAATTTGTACTCTGTTATAAATAATATACACCCTCTATTTTTACTGTTATAAAAAATATGCACCTTCAATTTGTACTCTCATAAAAAATATACACACTCACAAAATACTCTGTTATAACAAATTTGCAGACTCTGTTTTACTCTGTTATAAAAAAAAACACTCACAAAATATTCTATTATAAAAATATACACCCTCTATTTCTACTCTGTTATAAAAAATATACACCTCTATTTTTACTGTTATGTATAATATACACGCTCGATTTGTACTCTGTTATAGAATGTATAACCCCTCTATTTGTACTCTGTTACAAAATACATACACCCCCTATATGTACTCTGTCATACACAGTATACCGCCTCTATTTGTACTCTGTTATAAAAAATATAGTATCACCATATACTCTTTTATGAAAAATATACTCCCTCTATTTTTCTGTTATAAAATATTTACACACTCAGAAAATACTCTGTCATAAAAATATACAGCCTCTCTTTGTACTCTGATATAAAAAATATTCATCCTCTTTTTGTACTCTGTTATAAAATATATACACCCTCTCTTTTTACTGTTATAAAAAATATACACCTTTTATTTGTATGCTGTTAGAAAAAATTTATGCCCTCTATTTTTACTCTTATAAAAATATACACACTCATAAAAATTCTGTTAGTAAAAATATAAACCCTGTATTTGTACTCTGTTAAAATATATATACATCATTTATATATTCTGTTATAAAATCATGCATCCCCTCTTTTTACTCTATTATAAAAAATATACACCCTCTATTTGTTCTCTGTTATAAAAATATGTGCCCTCTATTTTTAGTCTCTTGTGTAAAATATACCCACTCACAAAATACTCTGTTATCAAAAATTTACATCCTCTATTTTTACTGTTATAAAAAATATGCACACTCTATTTTTACTCTAAATATTCCCACTCTCAAAATTGTCTGTTTCAAAAATATACACCCTCTAGTTGTCCTTTGTTATAAAAATTTACACCATTTGTACTCTTTTATAAAATATATACACCCTCTATTTTTATAAAAAATATAAACACTCTAAAAATACTCTTTTATAGAAAATATACTCACTATTTTTACTGTTATAAAAAATGCACACTCTCAAAATAGTATTTTATAAAAAATACACTCTCAAAATACTGTTATAAAAATATACAGACTATTTGTCCTCTTTTATAGAATATATACATATGCCCACAATACTCTGTTATAAAAATATACACTCTCTAAATACTCTTATAAAAATATACTCACTATAATTATACTGTTATAAAAAATACACACACACTCAAAATACTATTATAAAATATATACACACTCTCAAAATACTGTTATAAAAACTGTACAAACTCTCAAAGTACTCATAAAAATATAAACAATCTCAAAATACTGTTATGAGAACCATACACACTCTCAAAGTTCTGATATAAAAAATATACCCACCCTATTTTTACTGTTATAAATAATATACACACTCTAGAAATACTGTTATAAAACATATACACACTCTCAAAATACTCTATTATAAGATATATACACACTCTCCCTATACTTCTATATTCCTTATTTCAAACCCTTTTACAAGGTTGTAGTAATCATAACAGCATCGTATTGGTACCAAAACAGGGATATAGCTCAATGGAAGAGAACAGAGGCCTCAGAAGTAATGCCGCACATCTGTAACCCTCTCATCTTTGACAAACCTCAGAAAAACAAGCTATGGGGAAAGGAGTCCCTATTTAATAGATGGTGTTCTGAACACTTGCTTGCTGTATGCATAAAGCTTAAACTGGATCCTTCCCTTCACCTTTTACAAAAAGCAATTACTGTGAATGTCAGGGTTGGGGAATACTTCTGGAGAGAAGGGAGGGGCTGGCATTGTGCCCATCTCCAGCCCCTTCTGGAAGTACAGAGTCTAGTGGGGAAGACAGCAGCACAAGTGGGGAATCAGGCTGCAGCACCAGAAAGTTCCCTTCCACCTTCCCGCCTCCTTGCCCCTTCCTTTGGGGAACGGGAGCATGATTTTCTTTCTTCTTGGCCTTTCTAACTAGATAGAGTTTCTGATGAGAGAATTTATATACAGGATGTATCGCATCAGCATGAACAGCCAGCTGGAATTGATGGTTTTGTTGATACTCCAGCCAGGCACATCCCTGATTCCTCTGCTAAGTACATCTGGATGTTGCTGCTGTCCAGGATTCTCAGCCACATACTCGGTGCCCACTCTCAGATTCTGGAAATCCCCTGACATTGTCCCCAAATGGAGAGACACTCACTCACAATTCTGCATAGAAATTGTCTCTATGTGTCTTTTCTTTTTTTTTTTTTTTTTTTTTTTGAGACAGAGTCACTCTGTTGATCAGACTGTAGTCCAATTGTGTGATCTCATCTCACTGCAACCTCTGCCTCCCAGGCTCAAGCAGTTCTCCTGCCTCAGCCTCCCAAGTAGCTGGAGTTACAGGCACCTGCAACCACGCCTGGCTAATTTTGTATTTTTAGTGGAGACGGGGTTTCACCATATTGGTCAGGCTGGTCTTGAACTCCTGGTCTCAAGTGATCCACTCACCTAAGCCTCCTAAAATGCTGGAATTACAGGCATGAGCCACCATACCTGGCCATTTCTGTGTTACCCCCCTAGGCTAGCCTCTGTATATTTGGGTTTGATGAGGCTCTGGCTGTCCATCTGGCTGCCTGTCATCTTTAGTCTCTGTGTCTCCTCCATCCTTCTCAGCTGTGAACCCATCTGGACCTGGGCTTTTTTTTTGGTGGTAGGCTCTTAATTGTTGTCTCAACTTGAGACCTTGTTATTGGTCTTCAGGGTTTCGACTTCTTCCTGGTTTAGACTTGGGAGGTTGCAAGTCTCCAGGAATTTATCCATTTCTTCTAGGTTTACTAGTTTATGTGCATAGAGTTGTTTGTAATAATCTCTGTTGAAGGTTTTTATTTCTGTGGAATCTGTGGTGATATCCCCTTTATCGCTTTTTATTGCATCAATTTGATTATCCTCTCTTTTCTTTTTTGTTAATCTGACTAGTGGTTTATTTTGTTGATCTTTTCCAAAAATCAGCTCCTGGATTTATTGATTTTTTGAAGGTATTTTTGTGTCTCTATCTCCTTCAGTTCTGTTCAGATCTTAGTTATTTCTTGTCTTCTGTAGGTTTTGAGTTTCTTTGATCTTGCTCCTCTAGCTCTTTTTTGATGATAGGGTGTCAATTTTAGATCTCTCCTTGTTTCTCATGTGGGCATTTATTGCTATATATTTTCCTCTAGACACTGCTTTAAATGTGTCCCAGAGATTCTGGTATGTTGTGTCTTCGTTCTCATTGGTTTTGAAGAACATCTTTATTTCTGCCTTCATTTCATTGTTTATCCGGTCAACATTCAAGAGCCAGTTGTTCAGTTTCCGTGAAGCTGTGCAGTTCTGAGTTAGTTTCTGAATTCTGAGTTCTAACTTGATTGCACTGTGGTCTGAGAGACTGTTAGGATTTCCATTCTTCTGCATTTGCTGAGGAGTGATTGACTTCCAATTATGTGGTCAATTTTAGAGTAGGTGTGATGTGGTGCTGAGAAGAATGTATATTCTGTAGATCTTTTTTTTTAAGAGATACCATCTCACTGTATTGTCCAGGATTGCCTCAAATTCTCAGGCTTGCCTCCAACTTCCAGAGCTACAGCCATTCTCCCACCTCAAGCCCCCTGGTAGCATCTGGCTCTTTCTCTTAATTCTGACCACTGACTTCTATGATTTCCTGCTACATCACACTATAATGTGAGTTTATATGTATTTATAGAGGCTGTCAAGAAAAATAAATAGTCCAAGAAGGTCTGTGTTCCAAATCTGAGAACAGAACTTTGGTTTGCTTCATGTATTGTTTGATTTTTAGGCTAGGGAAGCAAATGCATCCTTAAAACCAACTTATGTCCTTTCTACCTCTGGGAAGACTTCTCCAACACAGACTTCTTCAAACACAGAAATCATATTTCTAATAAATGGTGTGGAAAAGCCATGTCTGAAAAATTTCAGTTCTCATAAGTGTTAAGAAAAAGTAAGCAATAAAAATGTCATTGAATATATGCATTCACATGATAGACAAACATAGATAATGCAAATGAAAGTTGTGAAAGCTACCGACTTTCAAAACAAAACATTGATGAATTTTAATGTTTTGCTATATTCCTTCTTCTGAACCAGCTTCTTCAGATCTTTAAGAAATATTTCAATAGTATTGAGATCTAAGGAGAACATAGATCTGTAATAACAGAGGTCTAAGATCTAGAACATAGATATAAGATCTATATTCTCCTCCATATTTTAGGTTTTGCTTCTTAGAAAGTACTTGAAGCAATGCTTACTGGTTTTTAAATTATTGTGTTTTGTATGAGCATTTTCTCTTGTTTCACACACATCTTCGTCAAAAAAAATAAAGGTTTTGTTACTTTTTGTTTGATTTCCTTTCCAATTAACTTGGTGCTTTAGGGTAAGTTTTAGCTGTATTTTCTCCATAAACTGAAAGGGTAGACATATTTTCTCCATGGACAACCCCACAGAAACACAATAATTTGTTAAATAACAGTTGCTATATGTTTTTGTGTTCACATGTACTCAATTAAATGTGGCTTATATTAAAAATAGCACAGATGTGTTGTCACAAAACCAAGATTAGAAAAAGATTACTACAGCCAAATCCACATCATCTCTCTTGCCATTTAGTTTCTACCATTCTTTGAGTCAAACTATCAGCATTGAACATCTGTTTGCTTCCCATTATTTGGCATTTCTCTTTGGTGCTTCACATCGTTTCTTTCTTTCTTTCTTTCTTTTTTCTTTCTTTTTTTCTTTTTTATTTCTATCACAGTACCACTCTCTCCCCACAACTACAATTGCTCAAATAATTAAATGAGGACTACCCTGGTTTAGGTAGTGCCCTTTCACATGTTTTCTCATTCAAGTTTTATAAAAACTAATTTTACAAGACCTTAATGTTACATGATTCCAATTGGCGATATGCAGCAATATGTTAATCTTTGATCCACCAGTCTCACTCGTGGGAATTTATTACAAGGACCAAAATGTATACACCAACTCTATGTATTAAAATAAGTATTAATAATACCAGATTTTTAAAAGACCACAATGTCCAGTAATAGGAAATTGGTTAAATAAGTTATGATATGTTTGTATGATATAATAACGAATCCAATGCCCACGATCTTGTTAAGCATCAAAGGAAGTGTCTGAAGCTATCTATATTATGACATAAACTTGGATGTATTTATTGATATGTACACCAAAGAGCCAAAAGTGTATTTCACAAAATGGTAGGCTTATCAGTGCTTTTTATCTCTATCCTTTCCTTTCTTTTCTCTTTAACTATAAATAGTATACATCTCATGTGAGATACATATGTGTGTATATATTCATATGCATAAAATTTGTACCAAGGTATCTATTATAATTTTACTTTTAAGAAAAATGAAACTTATGCTACCACTTACATATGACCCAGAAATTTCACTCCTATGTATATACCCAAAAGAACAAAAATCTATGATCACACAAATATTTGTACATAAATTTATATAGCAACATTACTAACAATAGTTAAAAGGTGGAAAAAATCTACACGTCCACTTGATGAATTTTAAAATGTGGTAGCCATACAATGATTATCAGACATAAAAAAAAGTATATGTTATATTGTTAGATTTTTTTTTTTTTTTTACCTTTTATGATTTCTAAAGTGAAGATATGCCTTAAAACTGATGACATCTTCCAGGTACTTTTGGCCATGTGGTAATTATAAAGATACGATAGGAGCATCTTAACCAATTTATTTTACATAACTTTCCTTTCATTATAAGCACAAGTCAGATGTGATATGAAAACAGAAGTATCTAAGTCTAAAGAAGCTCTTTCAAGTGACATAAAATAACTGTGTATCTTACATTGAAAATGTCTTAAATTGAGTGAAATAGGCCAGCCATAGTGGCTCATGCCTATAACCCAGCACTTTGGGAGGCTGAGGTGGGAGGATTACTTGAGGCCAGGAGTTGGAGACTAGCCTGGGAAAAATGTGAGATGGCATCTCTGGTGAAAAAATTATGTACATATATGTATATACACACACACACAATTTGTGAATTTAAAGTAATCCAAATTAATATCTCATTAGGCTTTTCAAAACTTGATTCTAAAGCTTACATGAAAGAGGAAAAATGAAAATTTTCACAAAAGTTTTAAAACTTTGTTCATGAAGGGGCTATTAGTGCTGTTAAATATTAAAACGCCTGTTGAAGCCCAACCAATCTGAGCATCAGATCACTGGCATAGAGTGGAGAGCACTGAAGTAGCCTCATTTATAGGAATGTTTTGTGTGGTCAGCAGTGGTATACATGAATGTGATGAAAATAGTGAATTCTTTAGTAAATGGTATTGGATGAACTGAGTAGCCATTTGGGAAAAAAAGAAACTAGATTGCTATCTCACAGTTATATATATGGTGTTGAAGTCTCCAGCTATTATGGTACTGAGGCCTATCTCTGCTATTAGCTCTAATAATATCACATATATATCTTGGTGCTCCTGTGTTGGGTAGAGATAGATTTAGAATTGTTATATTCCTTTGCTGAATTGACGCCTTTATCATTATACAGTGACCTTCTTTATCTCTTCTTATGGTTTTTGTCTTGAAATCTATTTTGTCTGATATAAGTGTAGTGAATCCTGCTCTTTCTAGTCAGAACTAGAAGGAGAGTGTCATGAAGAATTTCAAAATATTGTGATGGAGACTGAAAGAAAATGTATGATTAATAAATAAGGGAAAGGGCTTGGCTCTTAGCCAGGAGACTTGGGTTTTATCTGATGAGTATTAGGAATATACAAAATAAAGTATATAAGAAAAGTTTATTTCAAAAGATGCATACAGTGGCCTGGATGACCCGGAAGAGAAAGTTTAGTTAGAACACTGTTGTGGGCTCAGCACCTTCTAGCTTGAAACCATGTCTTTTATACTTCTCTGTATAACCTCTGCACAGAACCTGGAGTAAAATGCAAATAGATAAATATGTATTGAGTGAGAAAATTGGATAAAGAGAGGCAGACTTAAATGATAGCCATTGAAAAAGAACAGTTTCATACTGGGAAATCAGTTGAATTTGGCAAAAGCATGGATAAGGGTTAGGAAGTTTGGAGAAGTCAAATAAGGCTATCACGTTTGAAGCTTTGAAACTGTAAATCAGGAAAAGCATGAGCCATTGAATAAACGAGTGAAATGGCTGGATGAATAGGTAAAGGTAATGTTACCTGCTATAATGAAAACTCCCAGATCTCAAAAATGTAACCATAAAAATTTAAATGTCAAGGAATGTTAACAAAATAACATGCAATAAGGATTGTATGGGGAGGGAACAGTTAGGAAATTTCCAGTTCCCATGAAACTATCCAGTCACTCAGACTGACAAGAGATTCTTCTATCTTCCACATGTGGCTACCAAGATCCTCCTCAGTTTCCATGTAACAAAGATCAAAAATTATGTGGGAAGTCTGATTGGCCAGGCATGTACCACTTTAACATTCTACTATTTTATCTAACACCTGCAAAAGAGGCTGGCAAGAGAAGCCTAGCTGAGTGCTGGGAGGAAAATGAAATGGTTTGGTGAACAGCCCATTCTTCTTTGTCAGGCTGGCAAAAGAGGCCAGTAGATTTTCCCTATAAGAGATGCTAACAGGAGTTCTTCAGGCTGAAATGAAAGAACACCGGCATGAACCCAAGATATAAAAGGAAATAAAGAAGACTGGTAAAAGTAACTTTATATAAGAGCCACTGTTATTGTACTTTTGGCTTGTACTTTTTTCCCCTATGTGACTTAAAGGGCAAGTGTATAAAACAATCATAAATCTATGGTAATGAGTTCCCAGTATATAATGATATAATCTGTGACAATAACAATATAAAGGGGAGGAAAGGAGATGGATAGAAGCAGAATGTTTCTATATTATTGAAACTAAGTTGGTTATAAGTTGTTTTACTATTAAAGCTAGATAGTTACAAGATTAAGATGCTAAGTGTAATTTCCCAGATAACCGCTAAGTAAATAACTTTAAAAAATACAGAAATAAAAATGACACACTATAAAAAAAATCAACAGAATACCAAAAAAATGGTGGCAGTAATGGAGAAATTGAAGAGCAACAACAACAACAAAAAAGACTACAGAAAACAAAATTAAATGACAGAGGCAAGTCTTTTCTTATCAGTAATTATTTTCAATGTAACTGGATCAAACCCTGCTATTCTTAAGACAGAAATTGGCAGAATGAACAAAAAAAGATCCATCTACATACTGTTTACAAGAGAGTCATTTTAAATACAAAACACAAAAAGTTTGAATAAAAACAATGGACAAATACATTTCATGCAAATGGCATCCAAAAGAGAGCTAGGTGGCTATATTGCTATCATACAAAATAGATTTCAAGTCAAAAAGTTTACAAGAGTGAAATAAAGACATATATATATATATGTGTGTGTGTGTGTGTCTGTGTGTGTGTGTGTATGTATATATATGTGTGTGTGTATGTATATATATATGTGTGTGTGTATATATATATATGTGTGTATATATATATATATATATATATATATATATATATATATATATATATATGTTGGAGTCTTGCTCTGTCACCCAGGCTGGAGTGTAGTGGTGCGACTTTGGCTGATTGGAACCTCTGCCTTCCGGTTCAATAAATTTTCCTTCCTAGCCTCCCCAGTAGCTGGGACTACAGGTACATGCCACCATGCTCAGCTAATTTTTGTATTTTTAGTACAGACAGGGTTTCACCATATTGATCAGACTGGTCTTGAACTCCTGACCTTGTGATCAACCCAACTCAGACCCGCAAAGTGCTGGGATTATAGCATGAGCCACGGCAACTGGCCAAAGATATTATATATTGATAAAAGTTGCCCTACATCAAGAAAACATAAAAATTATATACCCAGGTAATGAAAACACTCCCAAAACATGTGAAACAAAAATTAACAAAATTGAAGGCATAGTTTTACAATAATATCTGGAAACTTCATTACTCCATTTTCAACAGTGAATAGAATAACCAGACAGAAGATTAATAGACCAATTGTATCTAATACTTAATGTAACAGACGATTGTATCTAATACTCAGAGCACTTCACTCAACAGTAGCAGAGTATACAATTTTCTCAAATGCATACGGAACATTCTTTAAGATAGATCATATGTTAGTCCAAAAAACGTCTTAATAAATTTAAAAAGATTGAAATCATAGTTTTTTTCTGACTACTATGCAATGTAACTACCATCAATAACAGAAGAAAAACTTTTGAAAAACTCACCAATATGTGGAAATTTTTTTTAAAAAATCACACTCTTAAACAACATTAGATCAGAAAAGAAATCACAATAGCAACAAGTTTTACTAATTAAGGTAAAAACAAACCATAAACCACCAAAGCCTACTCTAGAAGAAATAGGAAATATGAATAGAACTAAAACAAATAGAGAGGTTTAATCAGTGACCAAAAACCTCCTAAGAAGAAAAACCTAAGATCAGGTTTCATTGGTGAATTGTGCCAAACAATTAAAGAAGAATTAACACCAGTCCTCAAACTTTTTCAGAAAAGGAAGATAAGGAAACACATCCTACCTCCTTCTGTGAAAATAGCACTATCCTAATACAAAGACCCAACAATAAAAGGAAAACTATAGACCACTATTCCGTATGAATATAAATGCAAAAGTCCTCAAAATAGTATCAATACACTGAATTCAGAATATTGAAAGCATTGTACACTATGACTAATTGGGATTTTTCCCAATAACAAAAGGAGGGTTCAACATATGAAATCAGTCAGTTTAATAAACTACATAATATAATAAAGGAAAAACCTACATGATCATTTCAATTGATACAGAAAAAGCACTTAACAAACTCTAACACTCTTTCATGATAAAAATAATCAATATACTAAGAATATAAGGAAATTTTCTCAACATGCTGTGGCCATATGAAAAACTCACAACTTTTATACTCAGTGGTGAAAGACTGAAAGCTTTTACCCTAAGATCAAGAGCAAGACAAGGATGTCCACTCTCACTATTCTATTTAACATAATACTTAAAGTTGTAGTCAGAGCAAGTATGCAGAAAAGAGAAATAAAAATATCCAGATTGGAAAAGAAGTCAATCTTATATGTCAAAAACTATAAAGAATATACACACATACACACACAAAAACAGAAAGCCGTCAAAAACCAATAAATGAACTCATAAAATTTCAAGATATTAAATCATTGCACAACTGATTTATTTGGATTCCCACATACAATCAATTGAAATGAGATTAAGAGAACAATTGTGTTTACAGTAACATAATAAAAATAAAATAGGAATAAATTTAACAAAGGACTCACAAGACTTGTATACTGAAAACTATGAAACTTTGTTGAAAGATATTAAATAAGTCCTAAATAATTGGAAAACTGAAACCGGATTCATTAGTCAGAATCATATATCATGATTTTCTTCATATATCTGAAAAAAGGTTAATATCTTACAGCTTAATAATGTGAAGATGACAATATTACTGTAATAATTGGCAGATTTAAAGCAACCCCTATCTAAATTCCAACAGCATTTTTCACAGAAATAAAGAAAACCATTCTAAAATTTATATAGAATTTCAAGGGACCCTGAATGGCTAAAACAACTTTGTAATAGAACAAAGTTGGAGGTCTCAAATTACCTGACTTCAAAAGTCAATATAAAACTATAATTTAAAAAAGCGATGGGATATTGGCATAGGGATAGACCTACAAACCAATGGAATGTTTTGTTGGGCCCAGAAACAAACCCTCAAATCCATGGCCAATTTATGACAATGACGCCAAGATCCTACAGAACAGTCTTTTCAACAAATGGTGCTGAGACAATTGGATTTTCACATGCAAGAAAATAAATTTGGACTCTTACCTTATACCATACACAGATATTAATTCAGTATGGATCAGAGACCTTTATTTGAGAGCACACGTTGTAAACTCAGAACAAAACTGTGGCAAATCTTCATGACCATGGATTATGATATTAAAATCACAGGCAACAAAAGATAAATTTCATCCAAATTAAAAATTTTTGTCTATGAAAAGACACTATAAAGACAGTGAAGTACAATCTACACAATGGGAGAAAAAAATTGCCTGTCACATGTCTGATAAGGGATTAATATTCAAAATACATATGAACCCCTATAACATAACAAATACAAAAAATACATAAAAGGTTACAAAGGGCAAATAACTTGATACAAATGGCCAATGAGCACATTGAAGAATGCTCAAAATCATTGGTCATTAGGGCAATGAAAATCAAAATCACAATAAGTATCACTTGATGCCAACTAGTATGGCTGTAATCAAAAACACAGAAATCACTAGTGTTGGTGAGGATATAGAGAACTTGGAAACTGTATACTGCTGGTAGGAATGCAGAATGGTATGGCCACTGTGGAAGACAATTTGCCAGTTTCTAAAACTGTTAAATATAGAATTACTATATAAGCCAATAATCCACTCCTTGATACATATCCAACAAAATTACAAACAAGGACTCAAATAGTTACTTGCATGCCAGTGTTCCTAATGGCATTATTCACAATAGCCAAAAGGTAGAAATATCACATGTCCATCAACAGGTAAATCAATAAGCAAAATGCACTATATATGGAGTATTATTCAGCCATCAAAAAAATAAAGTTCTGACATATGCAACAATATGGATGAAACATTATGCTAACGATATTTTGAAAACATTATGCTAATGATATTTTGGTTTTGTAATTAAACAAGAGATTTCTTCCTCTCTCCCCAAAAAATGTCCTCTTTCAGTTTCTACAAACTTCCTGCTTCCCTCCCCTATCCATCCACCCAGAGGAACTTTTATCTGTTCCCACCCAAGCAGATTAGAAGCCTTTGTTTGTCTTTTAATTTGAGGCCTGGTAGGTAAATTAGAGGTCCAAAGTCAAGAAAGAGAGGTATCCCAGTGCCCTGTTCCATCTGAGCCTCCCATGCTCCATCTGGAAGAAAGAATAAACTTATTTTTCTTATTCACCAATAATTTATATAAGCCAAAAATTGCAAACAAGTGTGTCCTTACCAACCTGATCTCATTCTCTTCAAATACCAATTGCTCTCCAGTAAAGCAATTGTCTCTCCAGACAACATAAATTCACTTGAAAATCTCACTTAAAACAGAAAAGTTGAGGTCTCCAAAGGTTTGCCATGGGCAAAGCATTTGCAGGAATACATGGGGCTGAAGGTCAAAGGCAAAGAAAACAAAGCATAAATTCTTTCGACCTGCTTTCATTTGTCCTTGTATGCCCATGGTTAGTGATTAGTAAGATCAACTGGCAGTGACAAAAATCTGCTTTTGAAGGTTTTTCTTTTTCTTTTTTTGGAGACAGAATCTTGCTCTGTGGCCCAGGCAGAAGTGCAGTGGCACAATCTCAGCTCACTGCAATCTCCATCTCTTGGGTTCAAGAGATTCTCCTGCTTCAGCCTCCTGAGTAGCTGGGATTACAGGAACCCATCACCAAGCCTGGCTAATTTTTGTGTTTTCAGTACAGGTGGGGTTTCACCATGTTGTCCAAACTGGTCTCAAACTCTTACAGGAGAAATGCCATGTGATCTGCCCACCTCAATCTCCCAAAGTGCTGGGATTGCAGGCGTGAGCCACCTTGCCTGGCCAGGTCAACTTTCTCTAATGGAAGTAACAAAACAGGTATAATCCAAAAATCACAGATATAGCAAAAATTTTCAAACAGTGTTGGAGGCCAGGGGCAGTGGCTCATGGTTATAATCCCAACACATTGGGAAGCCAAGGCAGAAGGATCACTTCAGATCAAGAGTTTGAGACCATCCTGACCAAAACAGTGAGATCTCGTATCCATAAAAGATTTTTTAATGATACTGGAAAATGTTAAGTTGGGTAGTGACAGTTTCAGTGCATCATTGCCTGGGTTTTTCTCTGAACCGTGTGACAGATGATTAAATCATGTGTCCAAGCTCAGGGACTTCCTGTTGTATGGAGATGATGCTCCCTGGAGCACCCCGCTCCAATCTCCTTCCCTTCAACTTGTCTCAGTGTATCATATTCAGCCCAGACCTGGGCAAGTTCGGCTCATGTCATCAACCCTGCCCAGGCCAACAGCCTAAAAAAGATCCCCATCAACCCCCACAAAGGGCAAGGTGACTCTGTTGACCCACATGGTGCAGGCCAGCTGCCTGCCTTGCACTCTCTCCAGACCTGGGCCAGTGCACAAACTACACAGCCAGGGCCCTGTGCTCAGAAGGGCCCCTAATGCTTGCTTGAAGGCTCTGCTGCTTGAACATTTTTTCTTTTTTTTTTTGAGACATAGTCTTGCACTGTTGCCCAAGCTAGAGTGCAATGGCATGATCTTGGCTCGCTCCAACCTCCACCTCCCAGGTTCAAGCAATTCTCCTGCCTCAGCCTCCCAAGTAGCTGGGATTACAGGCGCCCACCACCATGCCCAGCTAAGTTTTGTATTTTTAGTAAAGACGGGGTTTCCCCATGTTGGCGAGGCTGGTCTCGAACTCCCGACCTTGTGATCTGCCTGCCTCGACCTCTGAAAGTGCTGGGATTACAGGCGTGAGCCACTGTGCCCAGCCCACTTTAATCTTAATTTCTGAAAATTATTGATTTTCATTTTGTGCTGATCCTGCAAATTAAGCAGCAGTTCCTGCTTCAGAGCCACTTAATGAAGATTTTTGGGTGGCTGGAGTAGGCTGGGATTTAAAGTAAGGGGCTGGCCAGGCACAGAGCCCCTCCAACAGGGAGACCTTTCCCTTGCTCTAAAGTAACCCTCTCAGAGCCATTTCCTAACGGAGCCTGAAACAGCCTGGTAACCTGCCCTCAACTGTTTTAATGACTGGCTGTCCCCCTCAAGAGCGGATGCATTTCATATAAGTGCATAATTAATACTAACAGGAGGGGCTGTGCCCATGGGGTGGGGTCCTGTCATGGGCATTCTGTGTTCAGGGTCCCTGGGAGGCACAGGACCCAGATCTATCCTTAGAGTATGATAATAGATCACTCTACGGTGGCCAATCCTGAGCAGGACAAGACCCAGCAACTCTTTTGGTAAATACTGAAATGTCTCCCAGGCATGAGCAATGGTAGCATTTGCAGGATGGTTGGCAGTGGGCCAGCTGTGCCTCAGTGGCTCTGGCAGTTCAAACCCACAACCCAGCCAACTCACCCAGGGCTCCAACCAGCCTGGCTAACTGGGAACAGCCATTCCCACCTGCACTCAGGCATCTGAAAGACACTTCATTTCCCATGAAGCCTCTTGCAGGGTTTCAGGAAGGAAGTGGAAACAGTAAGGGGAAACCACAAACCCATATAACTTTACTAGCATCACCTTTTGGTCCATGGGGGTGGGGGAAAGGTACTCCCCCTGTTGAATTTCATCCTGATGCCACCCTGGTGGGGGTAGGAGCAATGCCATTTGCTCCATCTCACAAACAGCACTGCATCAGCCCCCCAAGAGATGAAGCCAGGGACTGAGACTGGTTAGCAAAACCAGGACTGGAACCAATCGGGCCTCTCTGACTTGGGAGCCTTAGGGCAGGCTGTTGGCGTCTGCAGATCCCACCCTAGTGTAGCCTGTGTGATCAGCTGGGGCTGAGGTTCCCTCTGCCGACAGAGCTTTCCCTCTTAAGGACACTGGTGGGGCCGTGGCCCTGTCAGATCATCTGTCCCTGGGAACACTCTTTTCCAGAGAACTCCAATGAGGAAGAGAAAGTGGGTCCACTGACTTCCATGTCTCTGAAAATACCCTTGTAAAAGTACATAAAGACCCAACACTGTGCTTATAATCAGACAGTTCAGAACCCTCCACTCTGAGAGCATCAACATTGGCCATCTCCTTCTCCTGTTTGGGTCTCAAACTCTGCCTCTGGAACCTCATTTCGAAGGCTAAGTTTCCAGCCAGAACAAGTGCCCACGCTCTGCTCTCCCAACCCCATGCCTCTGCCATCGCCAGGAAGGCTGAGAACAGACAGGGTTTTTGCTCCCCTAGACAGAGCTGGCCATGACTGAAGGACCCTCAGATGCAGGCAGAGCCCTTTGTCCTTTTTTGTCACTGTGCTGACCAGCTTGGGAGCTCATTATGCTCCTTAAACCTTCTGGGAACACTTAAGGCCCCCAGCACTGCAGAAAGGATTAAGTCAACTAAGACGAGACATGTTTTTCCAATTAGTTATAAACCACCCACATTGGAAGCTTACCAAAACTGGCCAGTTGCTTTCCTATTACCCGAGATTCCTCATTCTTTCTGCATAAATAATTTCACAAGGTTTTCAAGTAAATTTGGTACCAAAGGCCCATTACCATGGAATAAACAGGATGCTCACGGTGAAATGCTAAAGCCAAAATCTTCTCTTCCAATTGCCATGCTATGAGAAAGGAGATGGAAAGTAACTTCCACCTACCAAACTTCCCTACCTCAGGCTTAAGACACGTATCAAGAGGTGCAATGACGTTTGTGTTGGGATATGCATCTTACTATATACATGCATGTTTAAAAAGACTTTTTCCAGCTGGGGAAAAGTCTTTTTAAAGATGCACATATATAGTAAAATGCCTGTAATCCCAGTACTTTGAGAGGCTGAATCAGGCAGATCACAAGGTCAAGAGATCAATACCATCCTGGCCAACATGGTGAAAGCCCATCTCTACTAAAAAATACAAAAATAAGCTGGGGGTGGTGGTGCATGCCTGCAGTCCCAGCTACTCAGGAAGCTGAGGCAGGAGAGTCACTTGAATCTGGAAAGCAGAAGTTGCAGTGAGCCGGGATTGTGTCATTGCACTCCAGCTTGGCAAGAGAGCAAGACTCCATCTCAAAAAAAAAATAAAAGATTTTTCCCACTGACATTTATTTCTCATGCCAAGTCGGGGGCCTGCTGGCAAACTGGGGAGACCAAAATCCCAGAGCCAATGTGCTCACTCTCCTTAAAGGGCTGTGACACCAGCCAGAGGGGCAGAGAATGTGGTAAAGGCAAGGAAAATACCATCTCACACTTAGGAAGACAGAAGAGGTCTCGCAATGGGCAGGGAAGCCCCGGCAGTGGGTGACTCATAATAGCAGGAATAAATATTACAGCAAGTGCATCGACACATGGGAGGAATTTAATAGGGCTGTTCTTTTTTTGCGATGGAGTCTTGCTTTGTCACCCAGGCTGAAGGGCAGTGGTGCAATATTGGCTCACTGCAACCTCTGCCTCCTAGGTTCAAGCAATTCTCCTTCCTCAGCCTCCTAAGTAGCTGGGATTCTAGGCATGCACCACTGTGCCTGGCTAATTTTTTGTATTTTTAGTAGAGACAGGATTTCTCCATGTTGGTCAGGCTGGTCTTGAACTCCTGACCTCAGGTTATCCGCCTGCCTTGGCCTCCCAAAGTGCTGGGATTACAGGTGTGAGCCACTGCACCCGGCCAATACATTTGTTTTGTTAAGCTCCTAAGTTTGTGGCAATTCATTACGCAGCATTACCAGCTCTGACCAGAGGTCTCAAGCACCAACCCTGGCTGTCATACTTGTGGAAAATGCCAAGTCCTCACATGCCTCTCCAGGCCTCTAAGAGACCTCCTGTGGTCCCACCAGATTCCAAAAGGCCCCTTAGGGCACTGTCACTACTCTCTGCAGGCGCCACATGAGGGCAGTGAGAAGAGGAGTGGCTGTGGAATTTGGAGCTTCTAAGTCCTGGCCCCCCAAGGTCTCAAGTGTCTTACCCAAGTGTGCTATTAACATGATGTATCACTTGATGTTAACCTCGTTAACCTCGGCTGGCTGGCTGGGGCAGTCTGTCAGGTTTTGCCACTGTAAAGTTTCTCTTTTATCCCCCTTCCATTCTGGAAGGAAGTCACTGTGCACAGCCCACACTGATGGAGGAGGCATCCTAAACTTTTATTTACTGAGTTCGGCAACCCTACCTGTCACGCCAGCACATTCCAAGTACTCCATAGATCCATGAGGCTGCTAACAATCATGTTAGACAGCGCAGCTCTACTCTAGAACATCAAGAAAAAGCAAGTACCCACACATTGGTCAATCAGGTACCACTGTACTATTGTTTACTTAATAGTTTTATGTAAAAGGGCTCACTTTTTCTTTTTTTTTTTTCTGAGATGAAATCTCACGCTGACACCCAGGCTGGAGTGCAATGGAGTGATCTCAGCTCACTGCAACCTATGCCTTCTGGGTTCACGGGACTCTCCTGCCTCAGCCTCCCGAGTAGCTGGGATTATAGGCACACACCACCACATCTGGCTAATTTTTATATTTTTAGTAGAGACAGGGTTTCACCATGTTGGTCAGCCTGGTCTCAAACACCTGACCTCAGGTGATCCACTCGCTTTGGCCTCCCAAAGTGCTGAGATTACAGGTGTGAGTCACTACACCCAGTCACAGGGCTTTTTAAAAAGGGAACTTGATATCACTACCTTGCAATGGCCCAGTATCAAGGATGGTCCTGGAGGTCCAGGAGGTAGAGCAGCTCTATTCCTCCACATGGGCTTTTCCAACCTTCCTTTCTTCTCCTCCTCAGAAGCCTGGGGCAGGCCGGGAACCCTTGGTCCTGGGCCCCTGGGCTCCAGGGTCCCCACTCGAGGGAGCCTTCGCAGGTTCACAACCACTATCATGGGCAGCTCAGATAGCTCAGATCCCTCCTGTACCCCAGGTGTCTCTGGGCCAGAAAGCTGTAGATCTGCAGCTGCCAGACGTGGTTGATGATGAGACTCACTGGAGAGCTTTCTAAAAGGTTAGACTTTCTTGAGCCCTCAGCACGTGGATCCTAATTGAAGATATAGGTAGGGACTAGGTAAAAAAAACAGCCCAGGTGGAGCTCATAATTAGCTACATGCTGGAGTTCTACACAAAGGACAACCAAGCTTAGCTGTGCTCTGGGAAAATTTTCACCTGCAAGTAATGCACAGCTGTCTGATGGAAGACCCCAGGGCAGGCCCTGACTCCAACTCTCTTTCTTTTTTTTCTTGAGACAGAGTCTCACTCTGTGGCCTAAGCTGGAGTGCAGGGTCATGATCTCAGCTCACTGCAACCTCCGCCTCCTGGCCTCAAACGATTATCCTGCTTCAGCCTTCACAATAGCTGGGACCGAAGGCAGGTACCACCACACCTGGCTAATTTTTGCATTTTTAGTACTGACAGGGTTTTGCCATGTTGAGCAGGCTGGTCATGAACTCCTGGCTTCAGGAGATCTGCCTGCCTTGGCCACCCAAGGTGTTGAGATGACAGGTGTGAGCCACCACGCCTGGCCTGACTCACTTCCTAAAATGAGCAGTACCCACGGAAGGAAAGTGTCTAGCTCGGCCTTCTCCCAAGCTCACAGGACATGGAATTAGGTGAAGACAGACCCTTTGGAGAAACTCCTTTCCCTGTCTTGTGTGACCAGGAGGAAAGGAGGCTTAGTGGTCTGGTATTTCTGGGTGTACATCCTGTTTGTTTCTTCCTTATCTTTCTTGCCCATATCACGTATCAGGTCCCTTGATATGTGATCAGGGACAGAACTAGATTGTACCCCTCTGGGTGGCCGCTCACTACACTTTAGGGCCAGGTAACTGGTTTACTGAGTTCCAGGTTCACAGAGGGAGAGGCACTGCTCAGGATGGGTCATACCCAGAGCCTCCCCCATGCCAGATAGAGGTGATTTAGGTGATGAAATTCAGAGCAGATTTTGGATGCCTGAGTTGATGTTATAATGGGATGAGGCCTTGGGGCAGGGTGGATGTATTTTGTATTTGGGATAAACACACATCTTTAGGGTCTAGAAGGCTAACTAGGGAGGCAAACTGTCCATTCCCACACAACGATGTCCATGTCCTAATCCCGAGAACCTCTGAATATGTCACCTTATGTAGCAAAAGGGACTGCAGGTGGGATTAGCCCGGGGTTTGAGATGGGGAGATTGGCCTGGATACCCAGGTAACCCACATCTAACCACACATGTTCTTAAAAGCACAGGAATTTCTTGGGCTTAAACAGGAACATAAGGAGGAATGGAAGGTCCAAGAAGTCACCACGCCACACAGGCAGCAACCATGAGTCTTGTTCACCTCGTGTATCCCCAGAGCCTGGAACCCAGCAGATGTTTGGCCACAGAAAGGCCAATAAAGTGAACTTTTGTGGTTTCTTTTTGTTTTTGAGACGGAGTTTTGCTCTTATTGCCCAAGGTGTACTGTAATAGTGCATGCTTGGCTTACTGCAACCTCTGCCTCCCGGGTTCAAGCGATTCTCCTGTCTCAGCCTCTTGAGTAGCGTGTGCCACCATGGCCGGATCATTTTTTGTATTTTTTGTAGTAACAGGGTTTCACTATGTTAGCCAGGCTGGTCTCGAACTCCTGACCTCAGCTGATCCGCCAGCCTCAGCCTCCCAAAGTGCTGAGATTACAGGCGTGAGCCACTAAAGTGACCCTTTAATCACTGGATTCCAGCTAGCAGCCATGTGGGTGAATTATTTAACCTCTCTGACCCCATGTTATCCCATTTCTAAGGATATCAGAAGTAAGGACAGTGATATAACTCACCCAAGGTCATCCAATGAATGAACAGCGGGGCTGGCCCCCACTGCAAGCCCTTCAGAACCCTTCTGGTTGCCAAATCCAGCAGCCCCCCACCCCCACCTCGGCTTGGCCATAATGGGCAGAGCTCCTGTGTAAACAGGGGTGAAGCTTCTCATGGCCCCATTTCGTTCCTTTGCTTCCTTCTGTGCCTTTGTTTTCTGGTGACTAGTTGTCATCCTATTTCCCAAGCACAGACCAGCAGAGGGTGCCAGTGCCCATGCAGAGACCTTCAGCTTCCAGAGCTGCCCTGGGGAAGAGCTGCTGTAGGGAAGGGCCTGGTCCTGGCCACCCACAACAACAGAGTGTTTTCTTAATAATGAGGGGCACCTACTGGTTCATAATCTGGTTCCGTGGCTGGACTGAGCCCCCGGACAAAGGACTTCATCTCCTAAGCTGCAGTTTTCATAGCTGTGAAAGGGGACAAGGGAAATGGACCTCCCAGGGGTACTGGGACAGTAAAATAAAGCAACTCATGAGACAGCTTCTAGCACAGTCCCTGGCACTTAATTCTTTGTTGAACTTCCATTCTTTTTGTTTTGTTCTGTTTTTGTTTTTTTGTTTGTTTGTTTTTTGAAACAGAGCCTTGCTCTGTGGCACAGACTGGAGTGCAGTGCCACAGTCTCAGCTCATTGCAACCTCCGTCTCCTGGGTTCAAGTGATTCTTCTGCATCAGTCTCCCAAGTAGCTGGGATTGTAGGCACCCCCCAATCCCCCACCACATCTGGATTATTTTTGCATTTTTAGTACAGACATGGTTTCGCCCTGTTGGCCAGGCTGGTCTTGAACTCCTGACCCCAGGTGATCTGCCTACCTTGGCCTCCCAAAGTGCTTGGGTTACAGGTGTGAACTACTGAGTCCAGCTGAACTTGCATACTTTATCAAGAGTCAATCTAGAAGGCCTCTCATTTCAAATTCAGCCGAAACCACATGAATCATTCTTTGGACTCAGCTGTCCAGCTCCTTTTCCTCCACGCTTTTTTGTCTTTACCAAGTCTTCCCTCTGTACTTAAAGAGCACTCCCCAACAACCTAGCCATCATCCTCAGGTTCGCTATAAACTATACAAGGGGCTCAATTCAAAAGGCCCTCCTAAGTAAGGGGCTCCTTTCATTTGAAAACTGCTACAGGCCAAGTGTAAATTCAAGACACTGTGCCTTTGCTTGTATATTTCCACTGTCTTCCAGCCTAAAACCCAGCCAGTCCTAACATTGACTGACTGCCCATGTATGTTACATAAGACCCTATGCTGGACAGGGATACTGAGATAAGTAACACACAATCACACATCACTGGAAGCACCTACAACAGAGACAGAGATAGCAACAGATGATTCCAGAACAGCGTATGTGCCTGTATACAGACACCCACTCTCAGGAGGGGAACTTTAATTAGTTCCCAAGAACCTACCAGGCACTACCCTTCAAAGGAAACATGGTCTCCACTTCACAGACTGACTTTCAAGGCCAAAGTCAAATAGGAACCAGCAGGACTAGGACCAGACCCCAGGTTTGGCTGACATCACTATCTCCCTTATTGCAAGGAGGCAGAGGCCCCTTGAAGATGTCCTTTTGCACGAGCGCTGAAGTATCTACTAAATGTACGTCATTATGACTGAAAATGCATTTTTCCCCTCATCCTTGCAGCTGCTCTGTATGTTTGGGCTGTAGCCTGATGTTCATCTACACCAGCCCTAGCCCACTGCTGGCCAACAGATCACAGGGTTGTGACCCTTGGAATTGGAAGGCATTCTACACACAGTGTCTCTTCCAGGTGCTTTTTCTCATCAACTATTAAACCACAAACAGGCCAAGTGACAAAGCGCTCAGTTCCTTCACACAGTCATTCCTTCCCCCTCCCACTTCGCCTGATGCAGAAGAATTTGTCAGTCAAACTTGAGTATTACAAGAATATGCAACAGAAAGAATTAGAGAATTCAGCAATCCAAAAGCTGCTAAATGAGGGTTTTCTGCATTTTAGGGGGTAATGTAAAGCAGTTCCAAGAAAAGTGAAGTCACCGCCTCTGCAGTTTATTTTCAGTTCTTAGAAAAGAACCAGTGTCAAAGGGGAAGTGGCTCTGCCCCAGCACACAGACTCCATTGTCTGGTGGGGAGCATTTGCTGATAAACCAGCTTGGATTTGGCATCAGAAACCCAAAACCTCTGACATATGTTTTCAGTTGGTGATATCAAGGAGGAAACACAAGCTGAAGCAGTGAAAGTTATTAACATTCAGAGAAACAACACAGCTCAGCTAACATGCTGGGCTGACACCCTTCCATCACCAAGCCACCAGCAGTTTTGAGGTGACTGTCAGAAAAAACACAGTGGCCTCCTTTTCCTACGGCACCCCCCCCCACATTCCTGAGATGTGTTATTGCTCAGGCCACCATGTCAGCCCAACCAGCATTTTTCAATGGATATTGTTTATCAGAAGTTGTCGGAGGACAAATGGGGCAGGATATGGTTCAGGTGGTTTTCTGCAGCTTGGGTCTGCTTTCTGGCATACAAGCAGATTTTGCCACAGTAGGACAGACTTCAGGTTAAGATCTTGGGAGTCTACTACACATCCAGCTTAGGGGCTACTACCAGGTGCCCTATAATAATTTTGTGAATAAGCTTTTCCTTTTATTATTTTTTTTTGAGACAGAATCTGGCTTCATTGTCCATGCTGGGGTACCGTCACACGATCTCAGCTCACTGTAACCTCTGCCTCCTGGGTTCAAGAAATTATCATGCTTCAGCCTCCAGAGTAGCTGGAATTACAGATGTGTGCCACCATGCCTGGCAAACTTTTTTCTATTTTTAGTAGAGACAGGGGTCTCACTATGTTGCCCAGGCTGGTCTCAAACTCCTGGCCTCCAGTGATCAGTCCGCCTCGACCTCCCAAAGTGTTGGGATTATAGACATGAGTCACTGCGCCCGGCCATTGTGACTAAATTTTAACCTAAGAATTCTGTAACAGAGATCTCATTGTGTGCACCAAAACTTAATTTCAATGTAATCAAAAGAAACTCATCGAGTGACCCAGTCAGAGAGAGTGCCTAGGGAAAAATGATGATAAAATGGAATGCGGTGTCCCGGATGGGACACTGGAACAGGAAAGGACATTAGGAATAACCCCAAGAAATCTGAATGAAGTACAGACTTGGGTTCAGAAAAGCATCTCAATATTTGTTCATTAATTTTAACAAATGCACTGTATTAATGTAAGATTAATAATAGGGAAGCTGGGTACAGGTACATGGGAACTCTTTGTATGATCTCTGCAATTTCTCTTTCTCTCTGTCTCTCTCTCAGTCTCTCTCTCTTTCTGTGTGTGTGTGTGTGTGTGTAGACAAACAAGAATGTACTGATCCTCCCAGCAATAATGATTTGGTGCCTACCAAGTGTCACATACCATCTAAAAGTGATCTACACATATCTTCAGTTATTCCTCATGCTAGTGCTATGAGCTGGGCATAATCTGCATTTTACAGATAAAGAAACTGAAGAACAGAGAGGCTAGGTACCTTGCTCATAGTCACATGGCAAGGTTAATGGCAAATAAAGGGTTCAAATTCAGGTTGACAGGACAGCTCAGCAATATTGCCTCAAATGTCCCAAACTGTGAACATAAAACTGTTCAAAACAATCTTCACGAGGGCCATGAACACAAGGCACACTTTCCAATCTGCCCCATATTAAAAAAAAAAGAGTTTAAAAGCAGAGCACAGGCCAGGCACAGTGGCTTATGCCTGTAATCCCACCACTTTGGGAGTCCAAGGCAGTCGGATCATGAGGTCAGGAGATTGAGACCATCCTGGCCAATATGGTGAAACTCTGTCTCTACTAAAAACACTTTTTTAAAAAATTAGCTGGGTGTAGTGGCATGTGCCTGTAGTCCCAGCTTCTTGGGAGGTTGAGGCAGGAGAATCGCTTGAACCCGGGAGGCAGAGGTTGCAGTTAGACAAGATCACGCCACTGTACTCCAGTCTGGCAACAGAGTGAGCCTCTGTCTCAAACAAACAAACAAAAAGCACAGCACACCCAAGACACTGACAACACTCAGTGCTGGAGAGGATGTCCTTAAGCCCATCAATATCACCATACATTCTGTGCAGTCAAGAAATTTACTTGGATGGGAATGGGGTGGGCTTCCATGTGTAATTCCAGCACTTTGGGAGGCCAATGCCGGTGGATTACCTGAGGTCAGGGGTCTGACACCAGCCTGGTCAACATGGTGAAACCCCATTTTTACCGAAAACACAAAACTTAGCTTGGTGTGGTGGCACACCTATGAGTGAGAACATGCGATGTTTGATTTTCTGTTCTTGTGTCAGTTTGCTGAGAATGATGGTTTCTAGATTCATCCATGTCTCTACAAAGGACAGGAACTCATCATTTTTTATGGCTGTAGAGTATGGCTGTATGGCTGTATAGTATTCCATGGTGTATATGTGCCACATTTTCCCTGTCTAGTCTATCATCGATGGACATTTGGGTTGGTTCCAGGTCTTTGCTATTGTAAACAGTGCCACAGTGAATATTCCTGTGCATGTGTCCTTACAATAGAACAATTTATAATCCTTGGGATATGTACCCAGTAATGAGATTGCTGGGTCAAATGGAATTTCTATTTCTAGATCCTCGAGGAATCGTCACACTGTCTTCCACAATGGTTGAACTAATTTACACTCCCACCAACAGTGTAAAAGTGTTCCTATTTCTCCACATCCTCTCCAGCATCTGTTGTCGCCTGATTTTTTTAATGATTGCCATTCCAACTGGCGTGAGATGGTATCTCAATGTAGTTTTGATTTGCATTTCTCTAATGGCCAGTGATGATGAGCATTTTTTCATACATTTGTTGGTCTCGTGTATGCCTTCTTTTGTAAAGTGTCTGTTCATATCCTTTACCCACTTTGGAATGGGCTTATTTGTTATTTTCTTGTAAATCTGTTTTAGTTCTTTGTCGATTCTGGATATCAGCCCTTTGTCAGATAGGTAGATTGCAAAAATTTTTTCCCATTCTATTGGTTGCCGATTCACTCTTTTTTATTCTACTTTCTAGCCTTCTGCTAACTTGCCTTACACTTGAATCCTGCCCTTCTTTCTTTGAGGCTCAAATGTACAGGGGTCAGATAAGCACTGTAGTAAACTATCAGTCATTCTTTAAACTTGAAACAGAGGCCAGGCATGGTGGCTTATGCCTGTAATCCCAGCACTTTGGGAGGCCAAAGTGGGTGGATCACAAGGTCAAGAGATTGAGACTATCCTGGCCAACATGGTGAAAACTCATCTCTACTAAAAATACAAAAACTAGCTGGGTGTGGTGTTGCATGCCTGTAGTCCCAGCTATGTGGGAAGCTGAGGCAGAAAAATTGCTTGAACCCAGGAGGCAGAGGTTGCAGTGAGCCAAGATTGTGCCACTGCTCCAGCTTGGCAATAGAGCAAGACTCCGTCTGCTCGCCAAAAAAAAAAAAAAAAAAAAAACCCAAAACCAAACAAAAAAACTTGAAGCAGTCTCAGTCCTTCTCTAGAGAACCTAAAAATAGTCTATTATTGATATTTTCTTTCTACATAAAACATGCAGATAATTAAAAAAAAAAAAGAAATACAGCCAAGAAAAAAAATAAAAATGAAGTATGTGGAATCTACTACTTAGAAAGCCACAATTGTACTTTAGAATATTTATTTCCAGTGTGTTTCTATGCATATAAAACAACTTTTAAACAAAAATTTAAAATATTGAGTCATAATGTATACACACTTTTGTAACTTCTTGCCTTTTTACTTAATCATTATTTAAATTCTCTCATGTCATTCAAAATTCTGTGACTTTCTTTTCACTTCAATTTAACAAACATTTCTTAGAGCCACAACACTCAGCCCTATGTTAGTAAGATAACAGGGACCAGAGAGAACCAGACAAGGACCGCTCTGTTCACAAACATGAAACAAGTAAGTACAAGTCAAGTGATTGTTAGAAAGAGGTAGTCAGGGAGCTGTAGAAATAAATACTCAGGATATTAAACTTTGACCAGAAGCTGGAAAGGCCTCCTGAGGAAGTGACTTTACCAGTGATAAGAAGGCAGGTATTTCATTGTATAGATGCATCTACGGACATCTCTCCTAGGTGAAGTCTCCTTACCTAGATAGGTCTACTAGGTGTTCTGTGATAAAGATGATATGTATAGAAAAACAGTAACTGAATTTTCTCTGGTCTGGACCCTACTTCAGAACTGCCTGCATGATACACTGCAGGTATATTTCCCCTGGATTCAAACTCCAGTTCTAAAGAGACACTGGGGAAAATATCTTTACTTCTCTAAGCTCCTTTCCTCATCTGTAAAATGGAACTAATTATCCCACTTCGTGAATATAAGGATCGAATTTAAAAATGCATGCAGAAGGCCAGGTGCAGTGGCTCATATCTGTAATCCCAACAATTTCGGAGGCTTAGGCGGGAGGATTGCTTGAGTCCAGGAGTTTGAGACTGGCCTGGGTAACACAGTGAAAACCTATCTCTGTGAAAATAATAATAATAATTTTAGCCCAGATGTGGTGGCAGCATGTGCCTGTAGTCCCAGCATGTAGGAGGCTGAGACAGGAGGATGGACTGAACCTGGGAGGTTGAGGCTTCAGTAAACCATGATCACACCTCTGCACTCCAGCCTGGGTGACAGAGCGAGACCCTATCTCAATAAATAAAAATAGGTAAATAAAAATAAGAAATAAATAATGGGAGGGAGAAAATACATATGATGACTGGCTTAAACATAGCATTATTATTACTAATATTAGTCATCCATTTAGCCAAAAATAGTGGCAAAAGAGAGGAGTAGAAACTTGGTGTCTCATACAACTTCTCTATATTCCTAAGTGACCAGTGATTTATATCACCAAGATGGCTTCCTGATTGTTTAGAGCAGCTCTGGAATGTGGGTGCCTCTGCCACCATCTACATAGGCCACAGGGTATCTACCCAGCCAGGCTGCAGACCACTCCACTGCCTGAAAGGCTTCCCAGCTTTCTGCTCTGATCTGGATAATCAATGCTTCAGACTATTGCCTCTCCTCTCTACAAAGTTTGAACTCAGTCTTTTCAATAAATACCCTGATAGAGACATTTCTATTCCATCCCAGCTAGACACCTCAGGATAAAAGCAGCAAATATTCTTGACATCAACGAAGGCTCAGAATTCTTTCCCAAAACCAGTCCTTTGAGCTATACCTCCTCTTTGCTCCCTCCCTCTTCTGCCCACTGAAAAGAAACCCATAATCTCTCTTCCTCATTTTTGTTTTGCTTTATTTTGTGGGGACTTTATTTTCTCTGACTAAATTTAGAGGTCAGATGCCCCTGAGATTTTTTTGTTTGTTTTTCCTGTGTACCACATGTTCACCTCTAATTTTATATTTAGAGAGAAAGAATAGAATAAGGAAAACAGAAATAAGTAATATCCAATTCAGGATAACGTTCTGGGCCCCAAATTATATAGGGTGTCCCCAGTCAAATATTTGAGTCAACAGATCTCTCTCTACAAAAAAGAATATACTCTGCTACTGTAATTCTTAGAGTAAATATGTTCTTGCTTCTATACAGAGTCTTGGAAAAGCAGAAAAGTAGTAGTTTTTAAAGAATATATTTTCTTTAGCAGTGAGAAACGTGGGATTTAGAGTGTGGAGTCTCGTCTTCTGATCACTGGTGGTGTGAGCATTTCTGAGAATGGAATCCTAATTTCAGAGTCTCTGAGCCTTGATTTCCTTATCCAATAATGGATCAAATCATACCTACCAATATCACAGAAGTGATGTGAGGATCACACAGTATTAATGAAAGTGATACGGAAATGTTGAAAGCTTGTAAATTAATTGGTCTTTTTTCAAACGTTATTGCTCTTTCTTAGGTATAGTATGTTAATTAGCCCATGAAGAAAATGTCATGAATTTCCTTCCAACTCACTTCACAAATATTTAGGTAATAAAAATAGACATATTTTTATAAATATAAAATAAATATAAAAATAAAAATATGTCTATTTTTATTACTTAAATATTTGTGAAGTGAGTTGGAGGGAAAATAAGATTTATTTTTTTCTGTGGTCAATTATTCTACATTTTAACACTCATGATTTTATTTCATACAGGTAGCTAAGAATGGGGAATATTTGACACTTTGATTTCATCAATTAAAGAGAATTGTTCTTTAATTTTTTAAAGCCTTTTAAGCTATATACAGCATTCGCCATTAGCACTTCTGATGTCATATCTTTACAGATTCAAGGCTGGGCACAGGAAGGAGATGGCAGGTACATTTGCTGAGAGTTACAATCTGGTCTCAGCAAAAGTGGTATCACAAGGACATAATTCACTTATGCTGACCTGCAGGTGCTTTTGTGACAACATTGTAGTGTAGCAGAAAGAGCATGGGCTTTGGAATCACACTGACCGAGATTCAAGTCTGAGATGAGTTCTCACTTTAGTTTTCTTTAATTTGTAGGTAACTCTTACTTTGCACCATGATTTGAGGACTAAATAAGGAAAATAATATGAAGTTCGATAGCAATTCTGGAACACAGACATTGAAAGTATGTCCTTTCTTCTTCTGTCTGTGGTGCTTCCTTTAAGCACCCCTTCCCCTCCTTCACCCTCAAGGCTGATACTCTCATACCTCCAGCTGAGTTTCCAGCCATCTTGCTCCAGCACCTTGAAGGTCAAGTTGGCAGCAAACTCAACTCACATGCTGCAAGTCTTCCATTTGGGAGGGTCCTGCCCTACAAGACTACTTCCTAGACAGGATGCTAATTACTTGATGATATGGTACATAAAAACGTGAATTCAAATCTGTGTCTTGATGAATGCCTGCTCATTCACTATGTGCCTATTTATCACAGAATGGCAATGACACCTTTTCCCAGAAGGAAATTTTTCTGATTTACATATATGTGGCTGATGCATGAAGTGGGTTTAATAAATCACTATGTCATAGCTACCAAAAAATGTCCTCTAGCATTATTAAAAACAGCCTGTGACAAGGGCCCTATCAAATTGAATGGAAAGGCCATGAAACCATCAGTTCATTTGACATAAAACTGATATATTATGTGATAATGCTTCAAGTAGAACCCAAGACCCCATTCATCACACAGGCTGCTCCACAGCTAGGTTCTGAGCTGTGTGTTAATGAAACCTTCATACTCGACTCACACTGCAGATTGTAATCCCCAGTCAGCACTGGGGACCCACACACCAGAATATGTTCCCATTGAAAGTACATTTCATTTACTAATGAACTTTCTTGGGAGAAAGTTACATCAGGAGAAAGGTTGCACACCCTCTTGGGTATAGTGTTCTCATGTGTAAAAGGTCAGACTAGATCCATGGTTTTTCCTAAGAGAAATACATAAGGCTTTTTCTAACTGGCCTATAAAAGAAGTGCCAATGCTGGGGCCCCATCTCAGGGGAAGGAATCCTCAGCTTTAAAAAGATCCCCAGGTGATTCTGATGCTCCTCATGGGTTAGCTTTTCCACCCAAAATGTCTTCCAAGGATCAACACCATCGGCATCAGCATCAGGGGGAGCTTATTAAAATGCAGGATCTCAGACTTCACCCCAGACTCACTGAATCAGAATCTGAGTTTTAACAAGATCCCCAATGAGCTAATGCACGTTAAGACTTGAGCAGCATTAGAACAGTGTTTCACAGCCTAGGCCCTATTTTAACATCTCCTGGGAAACTTTTGAACCTCCCGATGTCTAACTGTGCCCATCAACTCAATTAAATCAAGATCTCTGAACGTGGAACCCAAGCATCAGGTTTTTTGGGTTACTGTGTGGCTTTTTAATCTCCTCAGGTGATTCTAATGTGTAGCCAAGCTTGAGACACACTCACTTAGAACCTCATTTACAATTTACACCTGAGGCTTCAGCTGGAGTTCTGACAGCATGATAATGGGAGTTTGTACAATCAGTGGCTTAAGGGGAGCACTTTGAACAACAGCACAAAGGAGTCAATCATTTCTACTGTGCTCCTCCCTCATGCCTGATATTCTGCTTCAGTCTTTCATATGTACCTTGAAGACAATCCTTTCAGGTAGGAACTGTTAAATACTTTTAAAATGAGAAAACAGGCTCAGGGACGTGGAGTGACTTACCCAAGATTATGTAGCTTGCAAGTGGTGTTCATCAAGTCCAAAGCCAATGTTCTATTACATTACCCTCCCCCTATGTGAATGACTGCCCCTCTCAATTTATGCCTCCCTGGAGTTAATATATTTTGTTAAGTGGGAGCACAGTTTCAGCAATGATAGAAATAGGGTGATTGCCACTTCTAAGGTCAGTCTATGAATATCGACAGAACAGAATGTGGTAAAAGACCCAAATTCAAGGCTTTTTTGGGGGGATAGGATGAGTAGAAAACTAGAGGGACTCAGATCCCACCAGCTGGATGGTAGTTCTGGATGGGAATTTGTACTAGTATCTGCTCCATTTGAGTAACACTACCTTAGGATGTAATAATCATGCTGCTATGTGAAATTCAGTGCTCACTTTTCTTAGAAACTTGGGCTATAATTGACATACAGTAAACCACACATATTTAAAGTGTATAATTTGGTAAGTGTTGACATATCTACACACTCATGAAATCTTCACAACCAGGATAATGAACACATCTGTCATCTCCTCCCCAATTATTCTTTGTGCTTTTTCATAATAACTCTGTCCTGTCCCTCCCTGTGCCCTACCTGTTCCCAGGGAATCATCAGTCTGCTTTCTCTCAATATAGATAAGTTTGCTTTTTCCAGAATTTTATACAAATGAAGTCATACAATGTATACTTTTTTTAGTCTGGCTTCTTTCAATCAACACAATTATCTGGACATTTATCCAAATTTTTTCATGTATCAAATGTTCATTTTTATAGTTTTTGCACTCATGATATTTAGGTTATTTCCAGTTTAGGGAGCATACAAATAATGCTTTCATGAATATTCATACACAAGACTTTTATGAACTTTGTTTCTCTGGGATAAATACCTAGGAGTGTAATGTCTGGGTTGTACGTAAGGTATATATTAAACTTTATAAGAAAAGTCTCAATTATTTTCCACAGTGGCATTTTGTATTTCCAAAAGCAGTATAAGAGAGTTCCTTATGCTCCACAAAATGCATCAACACTTGTTATGTTCAGTCTTTTTAATTTTAGACATTCCAATAAATGTATAGTGGTATCTCATTGTGGTTTTTAAGTTGCATTTTTCTAATAATGCTGAGGGTCCTTTCATGTACTTACTTGGAATCTTTGGTAAAGTGTCCTAATTTTTTATTCATTTTTCATTGAGTTGTTTTCCTATTATTATATTTTGAAATTTCTCTAGGCAAAGTGGATAAATGTAATTTGACTTCCGAATATTTTCTCTCAGTCTATGGTTTTTCTTTTAATTATCTTAACATTGCCTTTAGAGGAGAGCAAGTTCTTACTCTGGATGAAGTCCAGTATATGAATATCTCCTTTTGTGGATTGTACTTTGGGTATTGTATGTAAAACCACTTTGCCTAACCCAAGTACACAGTAATCTTCTGCTATGTTTACTTCTAAAATTGTGATAGTTTTATTTTTTTATTTTTTGAATTTTAAAACATGTGAGAGTTTTAACTATTTATATTTTTATTGTCTTAACTATTTTTAAATGTATATTTCAATAGTGTTAACTATATTCATATTGTTATATAATTATAGTTTTTTAAGAATGGAATTTAATTTATCAATGAATGTAGCCTTTCCAAAGCAGTGTCTTCACATTTATTCTACCTTATTGTTTTCTCTCCAGAACATGTATCGATTCGAGGGCACTAGGTTTTCAAACATTTCTCAATTTATAGATCATCACTATACAACGTAACAGGCCATCACTAAGAAATCGGGTGTAGTTCTGCTGAATCCTGTTTCTAAGGTAAGTGCACATATACATTTTTCTATGTCTGTTTTAAAAGAATTCTTGGTGGGTTAATATTTCCAACAGTAAATAAAATTCTTGGATTATTTGCTGGTAGTTCAGAAAAAAAGTTTTGTTTTTGTTTTTCTGGCTTTTGTTACAAATACAATTGAAACATGAAATTTCTTTGATTTTATTAAGATGGGCTGCTTTCTTATTCAGTATTGGCTAGTATAGAAATGGCTTTTTTTTTTTTCTTTATTTCCTAGTTTTTCTTCAAAGACTTGAGGCTTTTCTTCAATTTATAAGGCTCATACTCTGAAAGGTTCAAGTTATAAAAGTTTCTAAGTTGTAGAAGGCAAAGAAAATGTCCAGCAATTAGGAATAAATTAGGGTTTTAGTTTGGGATGTTACATTTACAATGTGTTATAAGATATTGGAACTATTAAAAACTTGATTAGTCTTCACAGAAGCAGGAAATCAGAACTTGTCTATGTGGAGCAAGGTAGTTGGATAAGAGATTGTCTTAGTTCATTTTTACCTCTAAGATCTATCACAGAAAACACTACTTTCATGTGCTTTACGAGATTTGTTCAATAGGAAATGGGTATGTGGAAGGTTTGTGTTTTAAAGGTAAAATCTTTGGGACTTAAACCAAAGTGAAACAATGGAGCTGACTTAGTTTCTGAGCACTTTTGATGTTTCAGGTGTTGGGTTGGTATTGGCAAGAGCTCTTTCCTTTCATGGCTGTCTAATACGAAGAACAGTGTAGAAATACGAAAGCCATACAACTTGGTAGATTAATATTTGTTGATATGACTTTTATATACTTAAATATTGCTTTTATTTATTTATTTATTTATATATATATATTATTGCATTTTATGTTTGGGGGTACATGTGAAGAACATGGAAGATTGTTGCATAGGTACACACATGGCAGTGTGATTTGCTGCCTTCCTCCCCATCACCTATATCTGGCATTTATCCCTATGCCATCCCTCCCCAACTCACCACCCCCTGCTGTCCCTCCCCTTTTTCCCCCCCGACAGACCCCAGTGTGTGGTGCTCCCCTCCCTGTGTCCATGTGTTCTCATTGTTCAACACCCGCCTATGAGTGAGAGTATGTGGTGTTTGATTTTCTGTTCTTGTGTCAGTTTGCTGAGAGTGATGGTTTCCAGGTTGATCCGTGTTCCTACAAAGGACATGAACTCAACGTTTTTGATGGCTGCATAATATTTCATGGTGTTGAAGTAAGTGCCAGTTCCAAGAATGCTGGTTCATAGTCCAGATTTAGCGATTTGGAAATTTAAAAAGCAATTATTTTATTTTCCATTGTTAGTCTGGGAAATAATATCTATATATGTACTTTTATTATATTACTGAGACTTCACTGAGAGGATGACCTTTAATATTTCTCTCACAGAATATTTTGACAGTTGTTTGTTAAACATTCTAATTCTCTGGCTAAGGAACTGGCTCTTGAACAATTTTCTAGAATTATGAAATTGGCTTGTTCTTTGTTAATGTTTTTCTATTCATTTTCTACCCTTAATTATCAAAAACTGTAAAAAATTATTCTTCATTCTGAAATAGGTTGTCACATTTTTTCTAAAGCATATACTACATATATATATATATATATATATATATATATATATATATATAGTGTTAAAGATTTGGGCATGTTGATATCTGCAGTTTTTTCACTGGCCCCTCTTATTTCTTCATCAAAGATGTATGAATCAGTGTTTTTGGTAATGAATAACAAATGACTACTCCACTACAGAAAGCAAATTAATGCTGTATCAATAAGGTAGAACAAATGTGAAGACATTGCTTTGGAAAGGCTACACTCATTGATAAATCAAATTCCATTTATATATATATTTTATTGTATTTTAGGTTCTGGGGTACATGTGAAGAAAGTGCAGGATTGTTGCTTAGGTACATACATGGCAATATAGTTTTAAATTTTACATTGAGATCTATCATCACACACAAGGTATAGGTCAAAGTTTATTTTCATATGGACATTCAACTGTTTCAGTAGTTGTTAAAAAGACTATCCATTCTCTAGCAGATTGCCCAGAAATTTTGTCAAAAATCAGCTATTTATATATGTATATATTTATTTATGGACTCTCTATTCTGTTGTTATTGATCTTCTTCTATTTAGACATACCACTTCCCTGTCTTGGTTACCACAGCTTTAAATTTAGGATAGAAGTCAGGTAGTGGAAGTTCCCCAGCTTTGTTCTTCATTTTCAGCTTTGTTGTGGTTAGTCTAGGTCCTTTGAATTTCCAAATGAATTTTAGAATCAACTTGTTTAATTTCTACAAAAAGAAAGCCTGCTGAAATTTTAATTGAGATTGTGTTAAATATAGAGATCAATTTGGGGAGAATTGATATTTTAGTAATATTGAGTGTTCTAATCCATGAACATAGCATTTCTCTTCATATTTTTAGATCTTAATTTCTTTCAGCAATGTTTGTAGTTTTTAACATAGAGGTGTTTCACATCTTTTGTTGGATTTATTTCCAAGTATTTCATATATGTTTGATGCTCTGGTAAACATACTACTTTTAAATTTTAATTTTTCTTTGCTACTATATAGAAATAGGTTTTCATGTAGTACTCTTGTATCCTCAAACTTGCTAAGCACACAGTTAATTTGTAGACTACGTAAGATTTCCTACAAAAAAGATAATGTCATCTGTGAATAAAGACGATTTTACTTCTACCTTCCCAAACTGGATGCCTTTCATTTCTTTTTTTTTTACCTTATTTCACTGGTTAGAATATCCAATACAATGTTGAATAGTAGTGGTAAGAGTGGGCATCCTTGGTTTGTTCCTGATCACAGTGGGAGAGATTTCAGTTTTTTTACTAAGTATTAGGAAGGATATTCAAAAGCTTTCCAAGAGATGTTAAAATGGGGCCAAGGCTGTGAAACACTGTTCTAATGCTGCTAGAGTTTTTTATTTTTTTATTTTTTTTGAGATGGAGTCTCACTCTGTTGCCTAGGCTGGAGTGCAGTGGTGCCATCTGTGCTCACTAAAACCGCTTCCTGGGTTTAAGCAATTCTCCTGCCTCAGCCTTTCAAGTAGCTTGGATTACAGGTGCCATGCCTGGCTAATTTTTATATTTTTAGTAGAGACAGGGTTTCACCATGTTGGCCAGGCTGGTCTTGAACTCCTGACCTCAAGTGATCCACCCACCTTGGCCTCCCAAAATGCTGGGATTACAGCATGAGCCACTGTGCCCAACTGCTGCTCTAGTTTTAATGTTCATTGACTCACTGGGGATCTTGTTAGAACTCAGATTCTGATTGAGTTGGTCTGGGGTGAAGTCTGAGATTTTGCATTTCTAATACTCATAGCCTTCATGAGACTGAGAAAATTCCTTTGTATTTCTAGTTTGTTGAGTATTGTTTTTATCAGAAATCAAGTTAGGCTTTTGTTAAATGCTTTTTCTGCATTTGCTAAGATGATCATATAGCTTTTCTTCTTTAGTCTGTGGATATGATGAATTGCTCTGATTATTTATTTATTTAAAGACAGAATCTCACTCCTTCACCCAGGCTGGAGTGTGGTGGTACAATCTTGGCTCACTGCAACCTCTGCCTCCCAGGTTTAAGTAATTCTCATGCCTCAGCCTCCCAAAACAGCTGGGATTACAGGCACAATTCATCATGCCTAGATTTTTATTTTTATTTATTTTTTTGTATTTTTAGAAGAGACGGGGTTTCACCATATTAGCCAAGCTGATCTTGAACTCCCGACCTCAAGGTAGATCCACCTGCCTCGACCTCCCAAAGTGCTGGGATTACAGGCCTGAGCCACCATGTCTGGCCCCTTTGATTTTAAAATGCTAACTCAGCTTTGTATTTCTGGGATAAACCTGATTTGATCATAATGCATTATCCTTTTTATATACTATTGCACTCAATTTGTTAAAATATTATTATGGTCTTTTCAACAAATGGTACTTGGTAAACTGGACATCACCTGAAACAAAGAAAAGGAATATAGACACGGACCTTATGCCTTTTATAAAAATTAACCCAAAGGCTGGGCATGGTGGCTCACACCTGTAATCCCAGCATTTTGGAAGGCCAAGACAGGGAGATCATTTGAGGTCAGGACTTCGAGATCATACTGGCCAATGTGGTGAAATCCCGTTTCTATTAAAAATACAAAAATTAGTCGAGTGTCGTGGCTAGCATCTATAATCCTAGCTACTTGGGAGTCTGAGGCAGGAGAATAGCTTGAACTTGGGAGGCGGAGGTTGCAGTGAGCCTAGATCACACCATTACACTCCAGCCTGGGCAACAAGAGCAAGACTCCATCTCAAAAAAAAAACAAAAAAACAAAAAACAAAATACACCATAGACATGAAACTCCTAGGAGACAACGCAGGAAAAAATCTGTATGACGTTGGTTGTGAGGATGACTTTTTGATATGTCACCAAAGGCATGTTTTGTTAAAGAAATAATTGATAAGCTGCACTGAAATTAAAAACCTCTGCTCTGTGAAAGTCACTGTCAAGGGAATGAGAAGACAAGGTCATGGACTGGAAAAAAATATTTGCAAATGACTGTTATCTGAAATATACAAAGAACCCTTAAAAGTCAACAATTAAAAACCCCAGTTTGAAAACAGGCAACAGACCTGAATAGACAGCTCATCAAAAAAGATATACAGGACCTCAGGCTGCAGTGAACTACAAGCTCCATCCAGTCAGGCAGGGAGTTCACCGGGCCCTATCTAGACTTCCTCTCCCCACAGCACAGCTTGGAAGTTATGCAGAAGATGGGGGAAGTTATGGAATTTATCTTGTTTCTCATCTGTCAGGGATCATTGTCCTACACTGCTTACAGTTCAATATTCTAGAAATATCCTGCCATTTAATGTATTTTCATCTATTTGTTTCATTTTATTGGGCAAGAGGGTAAATTCAGCTCTGTTACTCTATCTTGGCTTGAAGCAAAATTTCACTTTAGCTAGCTATTAAGAAATTTTTCTCTTTTCTACTAACGGGACTAGTTATCCAATACAAATTTCTTCTGTATACTCTTATTTCCTCATTTAAAAATCTTAGCTGTGTAAATACTGGGTACAAAAAATATAAACTTCTTTAAGCCTGGAGATAGCTTCATAGTGAAGTCACTCTACCCAACCCTAGCACTGGCTAGTCCTTTTTTCATCTTCTCGATTGGCCCGTTTTGTTACAGACTAAACAAGCTTTGAGAATTAGCCCATCACAATTATTGCATGCTATGCTCAGTACACAGTACTTTATATATGAATGGTACACTGGTCACAGGTAATTATCCACTCTTCATTAACAAACCCAATGACTGAAACTATCTCTTTGGAGTCGACAACTGATGGAGAAGATCGTGGAAACAGTGACTCAATTAGAGTACACTTAGAAGAAGGAAACATATCCTAAGAATTGGAGTATCAGGATTAAATAACTTCAAAATTTGAAAATAATATAGGTGCTAAAAAGCTTAATGGAAGAGACTATTTGAGTGGTGAATAAGAGCAAACCACTTTTACCTGGTTATCAATGAGAACAGGTAGAAGGCAGATGAGGAAGTGTCACATCTTTTGAGTTTATTTACCAACTTGAGAACCAGGATGGTTAAAAGGCCTGAAATCTTCTCACATGGAGATAAGAGGTATGGGAACCATCTCAAGAAAGCTACGAATTCATCTATTTCTCCTTTTAACCATGTCACTTTTAATGGCACTTTGTTATTACATGTTCCCAAATTGAAGATAGTTCTATCTTCCATGTAGCCATGTCAAGCTTATTTAGGTTAGTGTTTACATATAATTTTTTCCATACCTTTAATTTCAACATTTCCATGTTTTTATATTCAAGATGGCTCTCTTCACAATGAAAACTGTTTTTGCTTGTTTTGTTTTTATAATCTGAGCTGACAATTCTTATCTCTCAATTGGAAATTTTAGGCCATTGTTATTTAACTACTAATATATAGTCATGTGCCACATAATGACGTTTCAATGATGGACTGCATATACGAGTGGTCCCATAAGACTGTAATATTGTATTTTTACTGTACTTTTGTTATGTTTACAAGTGTTTAGATAGACAAATACTTATCACTGCATTATAGTTGCCTACAGTATTCAGTGTAGTAACATGTTGGCAATAGGCTATGCTACATAGCTTAGGTATGTAGTAGGCTATACCATCTAAAGTATGTATAGACTCTATAACATTTGCACAATAAAATTGCCTAATCACACATTTATCAGAATGTTTTTCCATCATTTAGTGATACATAAGTATATTTGTATTTAAATCCACTATATTACTATGTATTTTATATTTGTCTTTTGTCGTGTTCTTTTTTCATTGTTCTTTCTCAGCTTCTTCTGGTATCATTCTTTCATTATTATATTTTTCCTTCTATTAGCCTGACAGTAGTATAGTCCCTTTTTATAACTTTAGGCAGTTACCCTGAAGAGAACATGCATAGTGACTTATTGGGTCTATATTTAATTACTACTTTTACCACGTCCTGAGTAATCCACGAATTTAAAATCATTTGTGATCCTGATTATTTATTGTAGACACAGATTTTAATTAACATTTCTTTTAAACCTGGTAATGTATTTTTGTTGTTGCTTTAAGCATTCTATGTTAATGTAGGTTCACTTCTTTGTTTTCTCCTTCAGGTGCTCTATTCCTTCCTACATTCATATGCTTCCATTTGAGAGCATATGTTTTCCTACCTGAATAGCTCTCTAGGTATATTTTTAAAGTGGTTTGATGGCCTATAAATTAAGTTTAAATGTTTTTCTAAGAGGTATTGATCCATTCTCATTTTTGAGGGATATATTTACTGGAAATAGAAATCTAAATTGGCAGTTATTATCTTTCAGCATTTAAACACATCATTGCATTATATTTTTTCTTATGGAAAATTATCCATCAGTTTAATTGTTCCTTTAGAATCTGAAATACTTCAAGAGATCTTCTTTTTCCAGAAGTTTATGATATGCCTGAGTATGGTCGTGGAGGCAGTGACTTCTTCCTCAAATGCTACTTGTCATTTGAATTGTTTATCTAGTCTATGACTTGATTGTTTTTGGTCATTTGGGAAAATTCATAGTTAATATATCTTCAAATGAGGTTACTGACTCATTCTCTCTCCTTTTTGTGGATCCAGTTACATTTATGTTAACACTTTCACTGTTACATTTTTTTTTTTTTTTTTTTTTTTTTTTTTTTTTTTTTTTTTTTTTTTTTTTTTTTTTTTTTTTTTTTTTTTTTTTTTTTTTGCATTTTCCCTTCTTTTCTTCTCTAAGCTTTAGCCTGGATATTTTCTACTACCGTATCTTCCCATTCACTAATCATCTTCTACTGTGTCTAATGTACTGTTAAACTCACCTCTTAAACATTATACTTCTTAGTTTTGATTTAAATTTTATTATTTTAAAAAATTTCTAATTTATTTTTTCATCTGTTTTCTTAAATATACTAGTCATAGTTATTTTAGAGTTTTTTTTTGTCCTCTCATCACTCCAATGTTTGAAATATCTCTCTGAGACTGCTGTTTCTCATAGTTTTCGGTTCTTTAGTTCTCTTTCTTAACATGCTTGGTAATTTTTTGTTGTTGAATGGCAGTCATCACATAGTAAAAAATGAGGAAACTCTGGGTTATGATTATTTCCCTCTAGAGATATTTGTTCTTCTTAAGCAGGCAGGTAGAACATGAGCAAACCACTTTGACGTAATTTAGCTTGGCCTTTCTCTGGTTTGTCCAGACCTGTGAAACTTTCAGGGTCTCAATGGAAGGTCTAGCATTTGTGAACTTGAACTCCAATTTTCTCTCCAGAGTGACAATTAAGCCTAAATCTCAGCTTAGATTTTTCACCTTTTAGCAACTGTTTTCTGGCTGCTTGGCTGGCACAGGTACAGCTTGGAAACTGGGAAATGCTTCAAGGGGGAAATGCATGAAGAATGTCACTCTCACTTCTCTATGGTTCTTTTGTCTCTGGAACATTGGCACTTTAGGTTCTGAATATCTTATTTGCCACGAACTCCAGTTTTTTCTCCCTAATCAAATTCTTCCTCTAGTAATATGTAGTTGCTTTCTTTTCAGCATCTGTGCCCTGAGACTTGAATATGAAAATGCACTGAGGAGAAAAAGCAACCTACGGTATAGACTTTATCTCAATGCACTTGCATTATCTCTGAAACTTTGTCTCCTAAAGTCACAACTCTCTTAATTACTTCCTAATGCTTTCAATCAACTGGTTTAAAAATCTTATTCAATTTTTATAGTTTTTCTGAGTTAATGTGTTATTGTGATCTCAGCTTCTCCATAAAAAACAGGCAGAAAATTTTAAATATATTTTATTTTTCTTCATTAGAACTTCCTAATAATCGTATAAACTCCAGATTCCAAATGCTCCAAATTTTATACACTATGAATATCTATTGTATTAATGAAATATTTTACTCCAAAGATAGCACTTCACATCTCATTTTTCTTACCTAATATATAAAGCTATTAACTTTTTTTTTCTTTTTTATTGAGACAGTTTCATTCTTGGTGCCCAGGCTGGTGTGCAATGGTGCAAAATTGGCTCACTGCAACCTCTGCCTTCTGGGTTCAAGTGATTCTCCTGCCTCAGCCTCCTGAGTAGTTGGGATTACAGGCATATGCTGCCATGCCTGGCTAATTTTGTATTTTTAGTAGAGACAGGGTTTCCCCATGTTGGTCAGGCTGGTCTTGAACTCCTGACATCAGGTGATCTGCCCACCTTGGTCTCCCAAAGTACTGGGGTTACAATCGTGAGCCAACACACCAAAGCTTTGACATTTTAAATGACTCTTTTTAATAAAAATAACTTCCAGTTTATATTCTGATCTGTCAAAATATGAGTACATGATAATGCATTAGAATTAAAGCAACAGTTTCAGGGAAAGTCAGTTTCTTTACTTTTTTTGGAGTAAGAAAATGGTAACAGAAAACATTGAGAACTTAATTATTTAAAAACCAAAGTAAATTAAAAAAAAAAAAAACCTTGCTCATACCATAATTTAATTCATTTTAAATTTATTACAGAAGGAAAGAGAAGGCTTGTATATGTCCAAAGGAAGCCTTGCATATGTCTAAGAGATGCCAAAGAAACTGAGATAAGAAAAAAGATAAGAAACTTTATAAGACAAAGACTAAACCCAATTATCATATATTTAATTAGATGGAATATATTTATAGAACTGGAAAATCACCAAATACTTATTAATAGCCTTTTATTTAAAAAAAAACAAAACTTAAAAAAATCTACATCAAAGACTAGAATTGATAGTAATAGAATTGGGGACATAAGAAATGCTCTAACTGAAGATGAAAATTATATTTTTGGATGAATTGGCTTCACCCCTGGGCTTACCTATGTAGTAACAGATAGATTATTCTTATTATGCTAAATGATAAAAACATTAAAATCTATACTTCAGTAGCAATTTGCATATGAACCAATATTAGAAAGAAAGTGTAATAATAGTAGATATGGTAGAGCAAGGAATTGAGAGTGATTTTTAAAATGTTTTATTACTGTTATGTTTATACATTAAAGATAAATTTATTTAAAAATATACAGATACAAGTTGAAATACTCTAGGGGATGAAACTGTGGGTGATATATTGCCTTTTCTCCTACATTTCTGTAGTTTGAAATTTGCTGTAATGAGCATGCATTGATTTCTTAATGAAAAAACATATACTATTAAAACAAATGTTTTTCAAAATAGTTTTTGTTTTTGTAAAACTCTGTCAAAGATGTGTTGGTGTGTAGTCTCACTGTGGTTGCTGCCTCTTATTGTAGTCAACCATAAAGTGTGCCTTTGATGAGTTTAACCATATGGAGCACTAAGTGAGAAGATCCTGTCTACTTCCTGTCTCAAAGGAAGAAAAGCAGACTTCTGCTACCCCAAATAAACTAAGCTATGGATGATCTCCTGGGATAGACCAGGCAGCACTGATGCTAACAATGAATAAACAGCACTCAGGTTTGTAGTTCCTTCAGTGGCATTTTGGCAACTTTGTGGAGTCTTGTTCACTCAGGCTTGGTGGCAGAGCACTGACACAGGGGAAGAGAAGATTAGCAGACACCAATTTGTGAAGGAAAAGTGAGAAACATTGGCAATAACTGCGGAGAAATCTGAGCAAACTAGTCATCAATATAACTAAAAACCGTTTTCATCAGTCTTAGTAAATTATACTTTCATTTTCCTCCTTTGTACTAATTTTTAGATTTTCTCTTTTTACTGAAATTTCCATGTAGAGAAGAAAAAGCCACCTAAAGACCATTACTGAAAATAAGTCTCTAGAGGAGCACTTGTTTTTCAAGCCACTGACCTGGCCTGGAATAGCTACTCTGTCCTCCCAGGTATATTCCACTTGATTAACAAGTCTTGCTTATTTAACAAATATTTATTGAATATCTACTAAATGCTAGATAATGTTTTGGGTAATAGATAGAAAATAATGAGCAGACAAAATTCCAGCCTTCATGAATTTTACATCATGAGAAATATAATAAACAAATCATTGAACTAGATACTAAGAGGAAAATATTATCTGTAGTGGGGAAGGGGATTGAGTTCTTTATGGTAGTTAAGGAAAGCTACTTTAAGATCACCTTTGAGTTGAAAACTGAAGAGTGAAAGTGTGAAACATGAAGTCAGAGTAAAGAAAGTCCCAGGTGGAAAGTACCTAAGGTAGGATCTTGCCATGATTGAAAATAAGGAAGAGCCATTTCTACTTCCTTATTTTCCATGAGTTGCCCCAGCTTGCAATGACCAAACTCTTATAATAGCACTTGTCTCTTTGATTCACTTGGCATTAATGTATGTTACATTAAAATACTACTATCTTCTAGAAATTGAGATGCTTGCTCTCTACTTACACATGGCTTCTTGAGGTCAGTGACTATGGTTCTCGGTATATGCAAAACCAAAAATAGTACTCTCATGTAAAAAGCATTTAATAAACATCCACTGAACATGATTGCGGAAGTCTGATGTAATGATCTGTGCTCTTGTCATGTCTTCAGTGAACATAGCAACTCTTGGATAAAGAGGGAGTTGGGAAGAGGATGGGAAGAGTTCCTGGCTTTTAGAGGGGAAGCACCAATTCCAACAATTGGAACTTGAGTTTCTCAGCAAGCCTCGCCACTGTGGGCTAAAGTGAACTTGAAAGGCAGTCTAGGATACAAGGACTACAGTTCTTAGGCAAGTCCTGATATTGTACTGAGCTTACAGCCAATGGACTGGGGTAAAATGTAAGACACCAGAAAGGGAAGCTGAGGGAGTGCTTACACCCACTGTATTAGTCCATTCTCATGCTGCTAATAAAGACATACCCAAGACTGGGTAATTTATAAAGGAAAGAGGTCTAATTGACTCACAGTTCAGCATGGCTGGACAGGCCTCATGAAACTTACAATCATGGCAGAAGGCAAAGAAGAAGCAAGGCACCTTCCTCACAAAATGGAAGCAGGAAGGAGAAGAGTAAGTAGGAGAAATGCCAGACTCATAAAATCTCATATCTCGTAAGACTCACTTATTATAATGAGAACAGCATAGGGGAAACCAGCCTCATGATTCAATTACCTCTATCTGGTCCCACCCTTGACTCATGGGAATTATGGGGATTACAATTCAAGGTGAGATTTGAGTGGGGACACAGAGCCAAACCAGAGACTTCGTTTGTTTGGGAAGATGTAAGGGAAGAGAAAAAGAGTTCCTGTCTGGTAATCCAGATAATTGTTTGGGATTTTCCAGGAACACAAAGGTAGTACCTCTAAGACACTGCTAAAATCACACTGTTACTGGGCTTGGGAAACAAGTCCCTTCAAATACCTACTGTCCAAGCCCTTGGGAGCCCACCCCTTGTATCAGTGTGGCTTGGATGTGAGACATGGAGTCAAAGGAGATTATTTTGGAGATTTAATGACTGCTCTGCTGGGTTTCAGATTTGCATGAAGTTTATAGCTCCTAGCCAAGTATTAAGCAAATACTATCAACCTTGATGTAAGAATACTGTAAATTCAGCTTTATTCTGAGCTAGAACAATGTCCCTTGTGCTAAGACTATTCTAATCTTATTTTGCTTTCATCTTTACCCAAAGAAGTAATTTAGTGGTTTTAAAATAGTTTCATTTTTTTTAAAGGCAATATAGTGTTATGAACAGTACACTGATTATTTTACTCTAAGTTCTAGGATGCATGTGCAGAACATGCAGGTTTATTACATAGGTATACATGTGCCACGGTGGTTTGCTGCACCTATCAACCTGCCATCTAGGTTTTAAACCCTGCATGCATTAGGTATTTGTCCTAATGCTCTCCCTTTCCTTGCCCTCCACCCTCCAACAGGCCACAGTGTGTTATGTTCCCCTCTATGTGTCCATGTGTTCTCATTGTTCAACTTCCACTTATGAGTGAGAACAGGTGGTATTTGTTTTTCTATTTCTGTGTCAGTTTGCTGAGAATGATGATTTCAGCTTCATCCATGCCCCTGCAAAGGATATGAACTCATTTTCTTTTCATGGCTGAATAGTATTCTATGGTGTATGTGCCACATTTTCTTTATCCAGTCTATCGCTGATGGGCATTTGGGTTTGCCAGTCTTTGCTATTGTAAATAGTGCTGCAATAAACATACAGAGAGTAAACTGATTTTGATGTCAGGACTCTAGAATCATGACCTTACTACTCAAACATTGCATGGCCTTGAGCAAATCACTTTATTGCCTCTCAAATGGAAATGATATCTTTCCTACGTATCTTCAAAACTTTCAGTCTCCTAGATCATTATCAGTTTTGTTCAACCTTCCTAGGCAGTATTAGGAATTACTAAAGTACATGTATTTTAAATGGATCAAGCAAATGTTATGAAAGTATGATATATTTTATGCAATAAACTCAACACTCAACATTTTGGGGCCATGTGAAAATAGAAGGTGGACTAATGGTTATATTTTCCTCTCTGCACTTTAACCAAGATAGTTGAAGATAAAAAAAATCTTTAATAATTTTATGATCAAGGAATAAATTTAAACAGATTGAATGGCTAATGGAAAGTTTGCTACTTTGGGAAAGAAAACTAATAGGTGTCCATTTAAAATGACAACAGTCAAGCATGTAGCATTTTATCCAATTTCCAGGAAAGAAACTGGTTGACAAAAGTAATTTCTTCATGATCATACAATAGCTAGATATGGAATTCAAAAATCTAAACCTACATCTGAGTGAGAAAGCTACTTTCTACTATACCAGTTGTTTTCACAATTTAATGTGCATCAGAACACCTGTGGTACTTACTCCAATTAGAGATTCCCAGACAGCTTCTTGGAACGTGCATTGTTATAAACACATCATGTAATGTTATGGTGGTCCAGGATACTTACTTAAGAACAAGAGCCCATTAGCTCTGTTAAGCAGCATGTTCAAACCTGCACTAGTTACTGAAAACTGCCAACTCAAGAAAATAAAACGACATATCTTTATAATAAATTAGCATTTGTTGTTTTTATCTGGCTATAAACCAGAATAGTCCCAAACTACTGTGATCCTAGAATTCTTATCTGAGAAGCTCATAGATAAGGTGTTCCAGGAGTATTTTATAAATACAGATGATTATTGCTAACTTTGAATCTGGTAAAAGATAAGCCTACATTCCCTGAATTAATCATAAAATTTATTATTCAAACTGGGACACTTTTGAGAGTGAAAAGGGAACTATTAATAATTATATCAAGATAAGGGGCATTAACTTGCACCATCCTAAGCAAACCACAGGAGGGAAAACTCTTACCATGTCCTACTAGTATTACATATTTATATATATATATATTTTTTTTTATAGAATCAATATCATATTCCTAATCCAAAACAATCAGTGAGTTTACCATGTGTTTAATTTTAATTGGAAGAATATGATTCAAAAGAAAGACAATACTATATTTCTCATGTGCACAAAGTCAACACAAAGTGAGGCTGCAACTGTGAAGGGAATACCAGCTAAGGGACTCCAATCAAATCTTAGAATGCCACTTTATACTTATGACTGGACAAATTATTTCCCTCTTACTTGAGTCTCAGGTTCATCATTTGCAAAATAAGCATAATAACATTAACCTCAGAGTTATTCATAGATCAAATGAGGTACCAAACCCATTTGAAGGTGCCCCATAGAAGTTATAAAATGTTATACACATGGACAATAAATATAAAGGAAAATCTAAGACAGATCATCTAACAGCAGCTGCAGTGATATTACTGGATACTTTTAGATTGTTTTTGACGGAAATATTTTCACTTTAAGAACTTTCTGGTCCTCATGGGATTTCTCAGCATGGCAAAGTGTTCTGGATCATCCCTCAGTAGACACAGGCATGATAGTGATCACTGTTTGTGGTAGAATGACCCCTGCAACTGTCTTTAAAGTGTACATCAAAAACTATAACCCCATTACCTTCAGCACCTAGAGAATTAAAAATAACTTTCAGGATTATTGTCCTACATTCTCCCTATGTATATATGGCAAGTCAACACCAATACCATCTTACAGTATGAGTTTGTGGAGAAAGCATGTGATAAGGCATCAGGACTCTCAAGTACTGGGACTCGCCTAGCTACTATCTGGCCACATGATATTGGGCAAAACATACCTGTAAAATAAGATAATGAATTACATGTCACTAAGGACCCAATGAACTTTGGCATTCTATTATTCTAAAACAATGCTGGCATTTTATAAGTCTATATGACTTTCTTCTTGGATATTTTCCTTCCCATTTTCCTAACCTTTCTCAGAAGAAAAAGTTTAAGCCCAATTAAACAGAAAGATACATTTGAAGTAGAGATTTCAGAATATGCTTACAATGCAATACACAGATAATATAGTTGTTCAATTAAGAAACATTTATTCTTTTATAAATAAAAGTAAAATTGGAGTTGTAAATATGAACTAAGAAATGTTGCTTTTATAAGCGTAACTAGCTATATGACCATGATTTTGAGGTGTGATATGGTTTGCTCTGTGTACCCACCCAAATCTCATCTTGTAGCTACCATAATTCCATGTTGTGGGAAAAAACTGAATCATGGGAGTGGGTCTTTCCCATGCTGTTCTCATGATAGTGAGTGAGTCTCACAAGATCTGACAGTTTTTTTTTTGTTTTGTTTTGTTTTCTTTTTTAGACAGAATATCCCTCTGTCACCCAGGCTGGAGTGCAGTAGCACAATCTCGGCTCACTGCAACCTCTGCCTCCCAGGTTCAAGCAATTCTCCTGCCTCAGCCTCCCAAGGAGCTGGGACTACAGATGTGTGCCACCATGCCCAGCTAATTTTTGTATTGTTAATAGAGATGGGGTTTCACCATATTGGTCAGGCTGGTCTTGAACTCCTGAACTCATGATCCACCTGCCTTGGCCTCCCAAAGTGCTGCGATTACAGGCATGAGCCACCACACCTGGCCTGATCTGATGGTTTTAAAAATGGGAGCTTCCCTGCACAAGCTCTCTTTCCTTGTCTGCTGCCCTCCATGTAAGATGTGACTTGCTCCTCTTTGCCTTCCACCACGATTGTGAGGCCTTCCCAGTCATGTGGAAATGTTAAGTCCATTAAACCTCTTTCTTTTGTACATTGCCCAGTCTCCAGTATGTTTTTATCAGCAGCATGAAAACGGACTAATACAAGGTGCTAGACAAGGTGGGGCTCTATAAATTCCAAATTCTGCAATTCTAAGACATTCTTGGTATTTTAAATCTCTAGATGACAGCCATCATTTTCTGATATTTTTCCCTCACATGTTCCGGTCTATTCTCATTACAGAAGAGTATGTTTAACATATAATTACAGAAGCGGAGGTTTTAAATAGAGATTTAAAGTACCTTCAAAATATATTTGGACTGAAATATATAGGTAAAATTCTTTTTGAGTCAGGAAATATTCATTCTTCCCCAGAAATTAAATGAAACTGTGAATTCAAACCAAAGAACACTGATCTCACGAGGTAACTCTGAATTCTTTTAATTCTGAAACCGGAGACATGTACAACACTTACAGAATTTACACATTTTCAAAATAGATTTTTACCCCTAAAAATGAAAAATCCTTGGTGACAAGCTTTAGATATGCAACTTATCCCAGTGCGTTTCTTTGTCACAAAAAGCAACTACAGACTAATAGTTTTCCCCTCTTCTCACATAAGAAAGTGAAATTACAGACTTTTAAAGCAGAAAAAAATTTTCTCCAAAATGCAAATGATTAAAGTCCAAGGAACAAATGAAGAAAAGATCTTAATTATTGAATTGAGTGAATAATTTTGTTTGCATATTAACTCCTTTTCTTACCACTTCCTGATATCTGATTCCGGTAAAATTTATCCTGTATCTACTGGGCAAGACACTGGAAACACAAAGAAGTTTTAGACAAGGTCTACTGGTTTGCTGGTAAAGGGTAAACAATTAGCTCTTGAGGGAAAGGTAGGTCTTCACTTACAGCATTTACCAATTTCTACGATATAAATACTACAACTGTGACAGATTTCAAGCTACCAACAATTTGACAACTGTCTCACAAAACTCCCCAAACTAATGATTGCTGCTCGTAAACCGTTATAAGCCAGCTCTGACACAACACTGTATGCTCTCTACCTTCAAGTAGCTCATAATCTCTTCGTGGCTACCTATTTAAGAAGACATAAAAGAATGGGGAATATTGAGATAAAACTTAAGTCAATTACATTTTTAAGAAGGTTTTAAAAGTTAGAAGGTGCTGGGAATGGTGGCTCATGCCTGTAATCCCAGCACTTTGGGAGGCTGAGACAGGCAGATCACCTGAGGTCAGAAAAGACCAGCCTGAACAATATGATGAAGCCCTGTCTCTACTAAAAATACAGGGCATGGTGGCATGTGCCTGTAATCCCAGCTACCTGGGAGGCGGAGATGAGAGAACTGTTTGAACCTGGGAGGTGGAGGTTGCAGTGAGCCAAGATCACGCCACTGTACTCTAGCCTGGGCAACAAGAGCAAAACTCTGTCTCAAAAAAAAAAAAAAGAAGGAATACGAATTTCTGTGTGATTTTCCTACTTCTTTATTATTTCCCTTTTCCTCTTGCTTAAATTTATTTCAGGAAATTATAGTGTAGAATACTTGAGGGGAGAGTAAAGGATGAGTGAAATAAGAATTTTAAAAAGATAAGAAAAAACATCAAAACATCCTAAGAAATATACTAACAGTTATCATGTTTCCATTACAAGAAAAAACCTACTAAGATAAGAGCAAATATAGTGTAACTATTAAAATTCCATCTGCTTCAAGCCCCTTCAGTTCAGTTCACAAGTCCTGAAGATTTGTCCTGACTTCTTTGGCTGCTGTTTTGATAAGATTAGCTGGCTTCTTTAGCACTATATTGAAGAGCACACAGCTTTACACCACTTACACAAGCAGCTCATAATAAAAAGCAGATCTAAATTTTGGAGTCTGAAACTGAGCTTCCCCTGCATAGGCACCCCCCACCTTATATCAGATCTTGGGCAACTGCCGGCTAGGGTGACCAGGGAATTCTTCTGGTAGCAAAACGTGGAGTCTGCAGGTTGGACATGTCCCCTGTTGCATCAACCATGGTCTAATGCACTAAGGAGCAAAAAGATTTCTGTCAGTCTCTCAAATTTAGCCTAGTAAAGGCAGTTGTCACTTCTTCTGGTGGATCTTTAAAGCCTTACCCTATGGATTGTCAAGCCAATTGCTGCAAACATGGTACTTCCCTATGGTTTGCTGAGCAAAATAGGTGGTAAATGCACAATACTTTTTAGCCAGTTTATTTTATTAGAAATTATTTCTCCAACCCCCGTTTTCAAGATGACTAGCAATTCCTCCTGACAAGGAAATTAGAGAAACTTGCTATATTCTTTCTTTGGTTTATTATACACTGTTCTCATTTATAATCCAGAAAAAGTCATAACTAATCTATAAAAGTCACTAGTACCTGGTGACTTTGAAATGCGTATGGTGTTTGCAGTTAAAATCCCTAAATGACAAACATACTTCTCAGACTGTTTTCTTTGGTGATAATGATAGTAATTTTCGACTATGAACTATCTGTTAAGTGATTTGCTTGAATACTGACTCTCCAAAAACAAATCATTTTTACCTATATAAATAATGGAGAGGCAGGTCAGATGAGAGAGGATTAATATTAAGCACTATATATAATAGGCCCACTAACTATAGTTATAAAAAATAACATAAATTAATTTTGTGCTTCTACTCATGGGCAAGTTTTGTTGAACATGTATTTTCTAAATTATAGGACCTTATAAACTTCAAAGGGGAAAGTCAGTGGTTAAGGATCTTTCCTGGAGAACTTTTGAGATTAGGCACTTTGTGGATTTCTTTTCATATCAAAGCAAATGCAAAATATAATTCTGTACCAGGTACCACATATCATATCTTTGAAATGATGTCTTAAAAACATGGGTTGACTGAACTGGCTATTGTTCACTTCCCTGAAAAGCCTTTCTTTTGTATTATTATCTTTTCCTGTGTCAAATTACATATCTGCAGCAGAGGACTTGGATCATAAATTATACATCAATAGTAACTGCATGGCAGTAACACCAGAAGTTAATCTATATAAATGCCAAGAATTAACAAAAGACATGCCAACTTCACATTTTTCTAACATCAAACCTCAAGCCTGAGCATCTTTCAAAAGCAAATATAGGAGCCTGAACAGACTGCTAAGACTTATGCTTTATGATAGGGGGCTGTCATTAATTATGGACAAAGGACACTATATGGTATTTACAACATGTCAATTTCAAGGGGTGCTGTTGCTAGTTCTGCCACTAAACTACACGTCAATTGACATTTGTCCCAGTTCTACTCAAAGGAACTGCCTACTGTGTACCATTTGAATATCAACATTGTCCCCTTCTTCTGTAGGGTGGATGGGGATCTCAGAAAGCACAGTGCAATCCATGGCTATGTATGGGAAAGGCATGTTTCTGTGTGGCACCCAAAAGCTCAGAGTTATACTCAGTGGAACTCCTGAGACAACAATAAATAATGATGCATGTATATGATAGTAAGTAAGGCATGTAAATCTCACTTAACTGATCAATGGGAACATTTAAAGGGTTACCTGACCATGGAATTTGTGAGCACAAGGCAAAACTGAAAGGTTTTCTGGAGACAGATTCTCATGACAGATCACACAAGGCTCTTCTTCCTCTTCTTCTCCATCCTAGGGAAAATATAGAATATGTTAAATTTAGCTCATTTTTTTCTCCCAAATCTAAATGTGTACAGAATTAACAATTTCAGTCTCACTGGCTTATTGGCTCCTTCCCATGTGGCAGAACTTTGTGAAGTGAGGGGCCGCCAGGCTGGTTTTGGGGGCTGGGCAGCATTAGGCTGTGATGGAGAATGATTAGGTGAAACACAATTACCATTTGACACTGATTTTCCTTGACTCTGAAAATAAAAATATAATGTTTATTTTTCAGAATTGTCCTAAAATAGTAAGAACTGACATATTAGCACAGAATGGGACAAGTGAGAACTAGCAAAAGGCTAAACAATCAGAATTGTGAGCAATTTTGAACAAAATTATAATAATACTTATATACTCAGAGCTAGGTAAAAACAAAAATAACTCTATTTTAATTAAAATAAATCTTTCAAGAAAATTAGAAAATATCTCCCTTCTTAGACTGATTCAAAGTAAGTAGAGCAAATTTCAAAGAGGTCAGTTTTATTCTAGAATGATTGGGTGATAGGTATTTCAAAAAGACTTCTGATATCATTTGTTAAGCTGAACTTGTTATTTACTGTTAACAGATGATTTAATATGATTACAAGTTGCTGATTTTCTGAACAGATTATGGAGATATTTAAAACAGCTAACTACCAGAGACAAGGGCAGAGAGATACAGGGTTTTTTTTGTTTTTGCCTTTTACCTGGGATTTTTTAGGGTCAATAAACTGGGAAATCTTGCAAACAATTTCATCAAATGTCAGTCCAGACAAGGACTTCCCATGAGCATCCTTCAATTTTCGTAAGAAATCTGTAAGTTCCTTTCTGAAAGAGATCAAGGAAAGGAAACAGCAGTAATTATTTTCCTTAGTACCTTGAGGATGTGCCCACTAAAGGAGATATAAAATCCTAGCATATTATTGATATGTAGCATACAGAAAGGACTCTTTAGGTCTTTGATCTAAAAAGTGATCACAGGTCCATCTGCACTTATCTTAAACCAAAATGAAAACTCCTAATTGTGTTCATTAATGATACTTAATATTTTCATGGTGATAAAGTTTAGTACTATCTTTCTTTCCAAAAAGAGATTTTGTTTTTGAGAACTCACTAGGTGAAAATTAAGTTTATCCACCTATTTATGCACTGGGCTCTTTATATCATCTCTCTCAAGTGGTCTCTTCCTCAGGATAACATACTCATTTTTAACTATGTTGCTACTGGGTTCTCTCTTCTTTATCAGTATTGATAATTGTACTTTTGTGAAACTCAGAAAACAAAGATTAAACAGAACAGGAGGCCAGTCACAGTGGCTCATGCCTGTAATCCCAGCACTTTGGGAGGCTGAGGCAGGTAGATCACTTGAGGTTGGGAGTTCAATACCAGCCTGACCAACATAAAGAAACCTTGTCTCTATTAAAAATACAAAAAATTAGCCGGGCATGGAGGCGCATGTAATCCCAGCTACTTGGGAAGCTGAGGCAGGAGAATCGCTTGAACCCAGGAGGCAGAGGTTGTAGTGAGCTGAGATCATGCCACTGCACTCCAGCATGGGCAACAAGGGCGAAACTCTGTCTCAAAAAACAACAAAACAACAACAACAACAAACAGAACAGGAAAGCAAAAGTTAAAAATCACATTAATTATATAATGAAAGAGCCCACAATTATTTTAATTGATATGTTCCTTTTCAATTGACCCAAAGCCTGCATCTACATTTTTGATGGGACAAAGAAGAATAAAATATTTTTCATTCCTAAATGAAGTGTCATGTCATCAGCCTTATGCAACTACCTTTGAGTTACAACATATTCTTTTTAAACAAATTTATAACTATACTAGAGTTCTATTTTTAGTATCTATTCACTATTATGAAATTTATAAAACTATAATAATGAAGTATGCCAGTATGTGTATTAAATATATTCAAATAAAAATACTTGTGAAAACTAGAATTATTTCCTTAGATATAAGTTGAGATAAAAGAAACTTCATTTGTGTAGGAGTAGAATTATATATCTTTCTATTAAAGATAGACTGTGAAAAACACAGTGAAGTCATGATTTCTTGCATTTTTACTATGTTCTCTAACAAAGAAACTATAAGAATCCTCAAAATAAAGAACATTAGGAAACTAAACCCTGAAGATGTTTGGGTTTATATAGCATACAATCAACTTAAAATTCACTTTGGAGATAGGATAAGATAATTATGGCAGTTAATGCCATTAAAATTGGGTAAGTTTATATCTAGTTGTACTTTCAGTAAATGAGCAAACCTAAATTTAAAGTTATTCTCTCATGATTTGAGACTAGTAACTTTTTAATAAAGAAGTTCAGCATTGAACACTGCCCATTCTCAGCAAATTTCTTTTTTCCCTACCAAGGTCAAGGTAAGGAAACATCTGTACATTTTTTGTGTTTTTAGGTTTCTCTAAAACGTTTCATTGCCACAATTATGGCTATGAAAGTTGGAGAATATGATCTGTACCCATCAGTAAACAAAAACTAAGGTACCTGGTCTTTTGTGGAAAGGCAGTTTTCAGCCTGTCTGTAATTCTCTCCCAATTCATCATGGAGGGATCACTCCCCAGACCTGCACTGGGGGGCACAGCGTCTCCTACAGGCACTGGCATAGTCCAGGCTATGCCAGTCATCTGTAAGGGGCACACAGTTATAGCCAATCAGGTTTAATTATTAAGAAGTGACATTCCTGTATCTCAGAAAATTGGTAGAATTAAGAAGAGTACCGGCATACACATTCTCTTTTTAGAGTTTTTCTCTTAACTAATATTTCTAATTGTTTGTAACTGTTTTAAACTTAGTTTAAAAATAGGACAAAGAAAATGGGTAGAATGAAGAAGAATACTGGCATACACATTCCCTTTTAGGGTTTTTCTTTTAATACAAACAATATTTCTAACTGTTTATAAATATTTAAACTTATTTTTGAAATAGACATGTTTTCTTCAGTAATTACACACATGTACAGAAAAACATCAAGGATGTTTACTGCTATTTTTTTTAACAGTGAAAACTGAAAACAACCTGAAGTCTATAAATAGAGGAATGAGTAAATAAATTATAGCACATCTAATCAAGTTTTTAAAATAGATTTATATGTCTGGGCATAAGAGATGTCCAAGAATTATGATTTTTTAAAAAGTCTGTGCCATATGATTTATGATATGACTTCCTTTTATATTAAAAAATTTTAAATGCATATGTATACATAGAGAAAGGTCTGTAAATTACAATGTGTAAGAAGTGATTATTTCTTAGGGATTCAACTGCGCAGTGATTTTGTTTCCTAATGTGCTTACATTTCTATATTATTTGCATTTTGTGATTAGCATATATACCTTTACAACAAGAAGGTAAATTTTCAAACCACTAAATAAAGATGGGAATACTACTAGAATTGCTCTGCCCAGTGTCTCATCAATGTAGACAAAGATGGTGTAGAAGTTGTAGTGACACTTAGCTATGAAACTATCAGTTTTCCCCATATTTTACTGCAGTTCCGTCTTAAGATTCTAATTAAATAATAGAATAAGTGAATATTTTTGGAGTGATCATCTGATTACTAAGATAATTATGAACACTGCACCTTTTATGTAAGGCTCCAATGAGTTTTTTCAAATATTAGGTTATTATTCGTGAAAAACTAGCAACTAGTAGCAGTCACTGGAATAATTTGTACAAAGCCTAATAAGTGAGAAGCAGAATATTGCTTCTCAGAAGTCTGAATTCGTTTCAATGTCAAGCTTTACCCCAGGAATCAGAAAGTAATCTTATTAGGAGGTTAATGTATTTTAATGTTTTTAATAAAAATTTATCTGAGTTCCTTATAGAACAGTGGGAAACCAAACCGCAAGAGTTAACACTGTAATATTATAATAATAAAAAGATGTGTTACTTATTTAACATGTTAAACACTATATATATATTTGTTTGTAGACAGTATCGACAATAACAAGCAGAGTCCATCTGACTATATATTTCAAAATAAAACTGTTAACAATATATGGGGACCAGAAAAGAAAAGAAACAATTAAGTGCACCTAAATATAAGAAATTCAAGATTAGAGAATTTTCATTAATTATATCTAACATCATTCTTTTGGAACATTTTTCTTTAATAAAAGAAGCTTAACTTTGCCAAGATTAAAACTGGTAATTCTGGTAATTTTAAATGTATTTGTTCCTTCTTCAAGTTTGGATAAAGTTTATCTGGCTATTTGTAGCTGGGAAGATTTATAACTTTACAATATATGTTCCAAGAGGATGCTATTCATATAATCTGTTTATACATATAGTTGATACACTGTCGTACTATGTGTGTGTACGTGTGTGGAAATAAAATTTTCTTTAGCTTTGTGCTATAATTTAGTTTGTTGTGACTTGACTTCTTTGCTTTTCAATCTTCCCAACAACCATGCCAAAAAAATCTATTAAAAATATCAATTTACCCTCCATTGTTGCCTGTTCAGAAGCAATGCTGTAATTTTAAGGACTCTCTAGTATAAAAACACATTTATCTTTGTATCCCAAAATTAAGCTATTATCAGTTAAATAATATATGTAACACCCTGAGCACAGTGCTTCACAGAAAGTATTCATTCAGTTATCACCACTACCACCACCACCACCACCACCACCACCACCACCACCGCCGCCACCATTATCATATCAGATAAAGGAAAAAAGTGAATATACTCATTCAGGAAGCCCACTATAGTAATAAAAACACTAATTAATATGTATTCCACCAAGAAAGCTTTTACCAGGGGGGCTCTAGGTTGGCCAGTTGCAGAGATGACTCCTGGGCAAACTGCAGGCATTTGAGGAACAGTAAGTATAGGTCTAAAGAAAGATTCTTTCACAAGGGGTCTTCCTAAGAACTGCTGCATCTTAAACAGAAAACATAAACAATAATAACAAACAAAAAACCCCACACATATTTATGTATTTATATATGCAACCATCTAAATTCACACAGCAATAATGTGGGGGGACACTCATTTGAACTGAAGATGCAAAGCACATTAGAAACAATGTACGTCAGAAAATTAAATATATGAATATCAAAAAAACAAAGGGCAATGAGATATACTGAAAACAGCATTGAGAAAGAGAGAAAAGCAATAGATTCTAGTCATATTTCTCTCTATCTAGCCGAATAACCTTGGAAACCAATTTTCTAATCTATAAAATGAGAGGGTCTGATAAGGTAATCTTTAAGGTTCTTTCTCAACTGTAATCATATAAGACTATGCAAAGGAGATTCTTAAGAAGTGTTATCCGTGTTGGTGGACAATAATGATAATGAGAAATTTCACAAAACAACCCAAAGTTATCCACAGACAATATTTCTTTCTTCATTTATTGGAGGTAATACTTGGTGAAATTTTGACTTAATGTTTAGCTCCATGGAGAGTTGGAAAAGGAAGTAAGATGGGCCTGGGAGATAAACTCTGCTCTAGTGACTTGCAGATATGCTCAAGGGGTTGTGGAAATCTAGACTTTCTTAGCAGCTATCTGTGGAAAAGATATCTTGTTGGCTGGAGTAGAGAAAGGGGTAGATTTATTGAATATGTACTATATTCCAGGCCTAGTACTGGCATAAAGCATAAAACAGGAGTTCAACAAAAATTTGTGATTGAAGTTAAAAAATCAGCAACAGCAACATAGCTCTAAGTAATGATCCTAAAACTAGCATTTGAAAAATTAATGGAGAACTTTACAATGGATAGGCTGGATTGGCATTTGATTCTTAACATCTGAAAAGAAAGAACATTATATGCCTGCTAGGTAAGAAAAGGAGATTTCTGAAACAACTGGGGAAATATAAATTCTAATTGAGTATTAAAAATTATAATTTTCTTAGGTAAGACAATGGTGTTATGATTACATCCAGTAGGAGTTCCTCATCTTTTAAGATATATCCTAAAGTATATAGATAAATCGTGTGATATCTGAGGTTTGCTTTAAAATATTCCAGTGGAGAGAAAAAAGAGGATGACATAAAACAAGGCTGAAAATATGTTGATAATGTTGAAGCTAGCTCCTGGGTTTGAAGAGGTTCATTATACTATTTTTTACATATGTATCAATTTTTTTTTTTTTTTTTTTTTTTTTTTTTTTTTTTTTTTTTTTTTTTTTTTTTTTTTTTTTTTTTTTTGAGACGGAATCTTGCTCTGTCACCAGGCTGGAGTGCAGTGGCGTGATCTCAGCTCACTGCAACCTCAACCTCCCTAGTTCAAGTGATTCTCCTGCCTCAGGCCCCCAAGTAGCTAGGACTACAGGCGTGTGTCACCACGCCCAGCTAATTTTTGTATTTTTTAGTAGATAGGGGGTTTCACTATGTTGGCCAGGATGGTCTCAATCTCTTGACCTCGGGATCTGCCCACCTTGGCCTCCCAAAGATGTATCAATTTTTTTTACATGTGAAGTCTTAAAAAAATGAATTAATGGTGGGTACTGAGTCAACAATCCTGCTCCGTTTGAGAGCCACTATTACCTAACACTTCATTTTATTTTCAATTGACATATAAGTGTACATATTTGTGGGGTACAATGTGATGTTCTAATACATGTACACATGGTATAATCATCAAAGGTAATTGGCATATTCATTATCTCATTCATTTCTTTGTGGTGGTAATATTCAAAATACTCTCTTCTGGCCATTTTGAGATATACAATACCTTAATGTAAACTATAATCATCTTATAACAAAACATCAGAACTTATCCTTCCTTTCCAATTGTACCCATTGACCAACCAACCTCTCACTATGCTCGCTTTCCATCTACCCTCCGTAGTCTCTGACAACCACTGTTTTATTCATTAATTCTATGAAACCAACACTTTTAGATTCCACGTGTATGATCAGGCTGTATTTGTCTTTCTGTGTCTGGCTCAATTAACATAATGTCCTCCAGGATCATCCATATTGTCACAAATGACAGGATATCATTCTTTTTTATGACTAAATATTTCATTGTTTATATATACATTTTCTTTATCCATTCAACCTTTATGGACACTTAAGATGATGCCATATCTTAGCAATTGTAAATAATGCTATATTTTTTGAACACGGGAGTGCAAATGTCTCTTCAGGATACTTGACTTCATTTCCTTTCCCTCTATAGCCAGTAGAAGGATTGTTGGAACATATGGTAGTTCTATTTTTATTTTTTCGAGATACTGTTTTCCATAATAGCTGTGCTAATTTACATTACTACCAACAGTGTGTAAGGCTTTTCTCCACATCCTGGCCAACACTTGATATCTTTTGTCTTTTTGGTAATAGCTATTCTAACTAAAGCAAGGTGATATCTTGTAATTTTGATTTGCATTTCCCTGAATTCTTATCAATATGACATATCTTTCCATTTCTCTGCATCCTCAATTTCTTTCATCAATTTTTTTTTTAATTGTACATTAGGTTCTGGGGTACATGTGCAGACTATGCAGGATTATTACATAGGTAAACACATGGCAATGTGGTTTGCTGCCTCCATGCCCCCATCACCTACATCTGGCATTTCTCCCCATGTTATCCCTCCTTGACCTCCTCAACCCCCCACTGTCCCTCCCTTACCCCCCCGAACAGACCCCAGTGTATGATGCTCCTATTCCTGCGTCCATGTGTTCTCATGCTTCAACATCTGCCTATGAGTGAGAACATGCAGTGTTTGATTTTCTGTTCTTGTGTCAGTTTGCTGAGAATGATGGTTTCCAGATTCATCCATGTCCCTATAAAGGACACAAACTCATTATTTTTATGGCTGCATAATATTCCATGGTGTATATGTGCCACATTTTCTTTGTCCAGTCTATCGTCGATGGGCATTTGGATTGGCTCCAGGTCTTTGCTATTGTAAACAGTGCTGCAATGAACATACATGTGTATGTGTCTTTATAATAGAATGATTTATAATCCTTTGGGTATATACGCAGTAATGGGATTGCTGGGTCAAATGGAATTCCTATTTCTAGGTCCTTGAGGAAGCAAAACACCGTCTTCCACAATGGTTGAACTAGTTTACACTCTCATCAACAGTATAAAAGTGTTATTTCTCCTCATCCTCTCCAGCATCTGTTGTCTCCAGATTTTTTAATGATCGCCATTCTAACTGGCATGAGATAATATCTCAATGTAGTTTTGATTTGCATGTCTCTAGTGACCAGTGACGATGAGCATTTTTTCATATGTTTGTTGGCCTCATATATGTCTTCTTTTGAAAAGTGTCTGTTCATCTCCTTTGCCCACTTTTTGATGGGCTTGTTTGCTTTTCTCTTGTAAATCTGTTTTAGTTCTTTGTAGATAGATTCTGGATATTAGCCCTTAAATGGGTAGGTTTCAAAAATTTTGTCCCATTCTGTTGGTTGCAAGTTCACTCTAACGATTGTTTCTTTTGCTGTACAGAAGCTCTGGAGTTTAATTAGGTCCCATTTGTCTATTTTGGCTTTTGTTGCCAATGCTTTTGGTGTTTTAGTCATGAAATACTTGCCTATGCGTATGTCCTGAATGGTTTTGCCCAGGTTTTCTTCCAGGGTTTTTATGGTATTAGGTCTTTTGTTTAAGTCTTTAATCCATCTGGAGTTAATTTTAGTGTAAGGTGTCAGGAAGGGATCCAGTTTCTGCTTTCTGCACATGGCTAGCCAGTTTTCCCAACACCATTTATTAAACAGGGAATCCTTTCTCCATTGCTTGTTTTTGTCAGGTTTGTCAAAGAGCAGATGGTTGCAGATGTGTGGTGTTGGCTCCAAGGCCTCTGTTCCGTTACATTGGTCTATATCTCTGTTTTGGTGCCAGTACCATGCTGTTTTCAACAAAGTTTTATAGTTTTCAGTGATCTTTCTCCTCTTTGGTTAAATTTATTTCTAGGTATCTTTGTTTCTTGTAGCTATTGTAAATGTGATTTTCTTGATTTATTTTTCAGATTATTCACTATTAGTATATAGAAATGCTTTGATTCTTGCATGTTGATTTTGTATCCTAAATTTTTACCAAATTCGTTTGTTAGTTCTAGGAGTTTTTAAGTGGAGTTTGGGATTTTCTATATATAAGATCATTTGTCTACAAAAAGGGACAATCTGACTCCCTTCTTTCCAATTTGGACGTCTTTTATTCCTTTCTTTTGCCTAACTGCTCTGGCTAGGACTTCTAGTACTATTTTTAATAGAAATAGTGAAAGTGTCTTGTCTTGTTTTAGATCTCGGAAGAAATACTTTTAAACCTCTTTCCATTTAGTATAATGGTAGCTGTGGGTTTGTCATATATGGCCTTTATTATGTTGAGGTACGTACCTCCTCTACCTAGTTTTTTGAGAGTTTTTATCATAAAGTATGTTGAATTTTATCAAATGCTTTTTCTGCATCTATTGAAATGGTCATGTGGTTTCTGTCCTTCTTTCTGTTGATATAATATATCCCATTTACTGATTTGTGTATTTTAAATAACCGTTGCATGATCTTTTTAATGGTACTAACACTTCTTTGAGGACTGTGATCCCAGCACTTTGGGAGGCTGAGGTGGGCAGATCTTGAGGTCAGGAGATCAAGACCAACCTGGCTAACACAGTGAAATCCCATCTCTACTAAAAATATAAAAAATTAGCTGCCATGGTGGCATGCACCTGTAGTCCCAGCCACTCGGGAGGCTGAGGCAGAGAATCGCTTGAACCCGGGAGGCAGAGGTTGTAGTGAGCAGAGATTGTGCCACTACACTCCAGCCTGGGCAACAGAGTGAGACTCCGTCTTTAAACAAACAAACAATGAAACACGTGGAATTACTGGGTAAAACTGGGAACAATCCACACTTTCAAAGAATTCTTTAGTTAAACTACTACGTAAGTCTGGTGACCACTCCTTATAACACTAGAATCCCAGAAATAGATGAAACAGAGTGATCAGATCATCTAGTACCATTTCCTAATTCACTGATGGGAAAGCAAAAGTCTAGAACAGCTGATTTTCCCAAGATCAACATAGCTCTTCACAAAGTTAGGATGTGAACCCAGACATCACTAATGTACTTCCATTGTATATACCATCTCAATTTATAGCAAATATCACTGTAACGTTTCTAGCTGCTGTTCTCCCAAACTCTCTCCTCTGATGCTCAGTGGTCAACAATGCTTGTACACACAACTGTTAGCTTAATCAAGCACAGCAGTGACCCTAATTAGGAAGCACAAAAGATACATGTGAACCCCTCAAAATGTTAGCAAAGGATGCCTATGAATTACCACACAGCCTAATTGCTAGTGGGTTTTTGTACTTAACTAAATCTGGGTAAGACATGTCACATGTCAGACCTAAGAAAGTCTCCAAAGGGATAAAAAACATCTAGAGGGTATGGAGGTCAAGGTATGTTTGTCAGCTATAGAGTATCATTTGTATCAGACAGCCAAGGCTTATACTGATCTGGTTCCAGGAAACACCAAACAACAACTCTGTATCTAGCTTCACAGTCTCTGGAGCCATTTTATAGTTAGAGGCATGGAAGAGTTCCATGGAAGAACGATGGAACTACAATCTAAGAGCATTTTGAATTATGGGCAAAGAGAACAGTGTTTTCAGATATCCTACAAAAAATATGTGTTACTGCAGAGAATCTTTGGAATTTCTTTGGAACACATTCCTTATTAGAGTAGTTGGATATGATGATGATCTAAGCCTAGAATAATGTTCATAATCCAGTGTTCCTAAAGAAACTGAATTGACCAAAAATATAAAAGGCAATACTATCATTCCAAACAAAAGCCCATGGTGTTTATCACATAATTCTTTTAGCTATGGATCCTGCTTTTGAAACAGTGTAACTCCATACAAATGATATAATTTTTTTTTTTTTTTAGGGAAACAATGTATTTATTCCATGCATTCTGTTCTGGCAAGGCAGATCTACTGTTGAGATCCACAGCCTAGAGAATCTGACACAGGTAGATACAGAGAACAGTTATAATTTTTCACGGTTTACATGCAAGCTGGCATATGTACTACGCTACAGAATTCCCATCTAAGTCATCAATTAACAAAATGAATTAATTACTCACTATATGTCACTCAAACAGAACAAAGACGAAGTAATCAGGAGAGAAGTCAGAGTCATCCAGTAAAAAGTAATTGGAGATGTGTTTACATGAATAAGGATATCTTTCAATATGAAAAAGTAGATTAGCAAAGCTACATCCTGCATTTCTTTATTTTTATTTTTTTATTGTTTTGTGCTCTGGGGTATATGTGCACGTCCTGCATCCGGCAGGATTGTTGCATAGGTACATACATGTCATGGTGGTTTGCTGTCTCCAGCCCCCACCCCCTGTTGCCTACATCAGGCATTTCTCCCGGTGTTCTCTCCTCCCCCTCCACTCCACCCCATGCTGTCGACCCCTCCTCTCCCCTCCACCCCCTCACCTAGCCCTGTGAGTGTTGTTCCCTTCCCTGTGCTCAAGTGTTCTCATTGTTCATCATCCACCTATGAGTGAAAACATGCGGTGTTTGGTTTTCTGTTCTCGTGTCAGCTTGCTGAGAATGATGGTTTCTAGGTTCATCCATGTCTCTACAAAGGACAGGAACTCATCGTTTTTTATGGCTGCACAGTATTCCATGGTGTATAATTTTTAAGTTCTTTGTTATACTCAACCATGAAGAGAAATAACATTTTCAGATTTCTATTATAAGCAGGACTGGTGATATCAAAGTCATCTGTCCCCAAATATCTTACACTTTTCCTCTCTTCCTACCCCCAGATCTCTAAGGATAATAAAAATTATCATCTAATGACACCCTGGTAAAACGTCTTTTGGAAAGTTGTGTGAATTTACTGGGTTAGGGTACTATGTTTCCCAGAAATACAGCACAGGGATTAGTTTATCTGATCAAGAGCCACTGGCCCCTAACAACAACGAGAGAAGGGGCAAAAGTGGAAGCTGTCCTTGCTGTTGAAGGTAGAATAGAATATAAAACTTCACAAAAAGTAAGTCTAAAGTAGAAATGCAGAGGTGAGGTCCAGCCATCCAGTGTACTACACTGAAATTTCAGTCATCTAGTGCAGTGGTCCCCAACCTTTTTGGCACCAGGGACTGGTTTCCTGGAGGACAATTTTTTCATGAACCTGGGAGCAGAGATGGTTTCAGGAGAATTAAAGCCCATTACATTTATTGTGCACTTTATTTCTATTATTATTACATTGTAACATATAATAAAACAATTAAACAACTCACTATAACATAGAATTATTTGTAGCCCCAAGCTTGTTTTTCTGCAACTAGATGGTCCCATCTGAAGGTGATGGGAGACATGACAGATCATCAGGCATTAGATTTTCACAAGGAGCGCAAAACCTAGATCCTTCACATGCACAGTTCACAATATGGTTTGCACTCCTGTGAGAATCTAGTGCCACAGCTGCTCTGACAGGAGGCTAAGTTCAGGTGGTAATATGAGCAACGGGGAGCAGCTGTACATAGATAAAGTTTCACTTGCTCACCCACTGCTCACCTCCTGCTGTGTACTCCTCCATAGCCCAGGGGTTGGGGACCTCTATCTAGTTGGTAACATGAGGACACTGCGAATTCTAAGTATTCATCATCTAGCTCCCGCAAGGTAGGTGAAATAGAATGAATGAGAAAATATTACTCTATGTATATAAAATGCTTCACTAAAATCCAGTGATACAACCTATTGTATAGGCCTCAGACATCTAATTATATCATCTGGTGACTAGAAGGTACGGTCATAATTACAACTGATATTCATAATATGTGACTATGCCATTTTGAACACACATTAAACATACTATATATTCAGTATTTCACAGCCCTTACCAATTTGTCAAAATGAAAAGGGCAATTACTCAAATGTTCTATTTCTTACCAGTATCTCAGGATTGGGTGGTGGAGGAGGAAGCTGGACTGGAGGCAAGGTACTCAAGGCAAATCCTTGCTTTACTTTGTTTATTTGTTCATTGTACTGTGTCTGGTGGAAGAAGAGTAAAAATAGAGTGCAACCAACTTTAAAGAAACAGAATATGGGAATACTTGATGTAGTTATGAATAATACAACATAGAAGATGGGTTTCCAACTTGTCAGAAATGATATAAAAACAGGTTCTGACTGAAAAGACAAATTCTATACACCATCCATACATGTAAACCGTTGTATTTTTAGGCGTGGTTATTGGTTAATAAGAAACAGAGACACAGATAACTCAGAGATCCTTGTGATAATTCCTTAGTGTTTCCATAATTTTCAGCTCTAAAATAGGAAACGCTAATATTAAGTATAAAAAGAGATTAAAGATTCAAGAAGCTATAAATATTATACTGGCAAAAAAAAAAAACAGGAAAAAACGTATTTGTAACAAAGAGTTAAACTACTTGCAAATGTTCATTTTAAAAACTGAAGGAAACATTATAGAGATTACTTATTAAATTCTGCATTGTGTTTATCTCCACATCTCTAACTTGCTCCACATCCATATATATTTTATTCTCTTGGATTTTGCCAAAAATGAGACTCCAACCTGGAAGTTTAACAACACACTTTCATCATTTTTTGGCATTGTCCCCACCTTTGCTTACCATATTATTTTGTAAAGAGCTGGAAAAGAAAGTCTTATAAAACAAAACGTTTAGAAACTTCTGCACAGAGGACATGTGCTCTGAAGGGCAGGTCTTGTGAGGCCAAATTTTGAATAAATCCAACAGAAATGCTAAGCATCACTAAAGATTGAGTAAGAAAGAGTTTAGAAACAGTGAAAACCCCAAAGGAGCAGGACAAATATACAGTACTTGGCATTTCAAAATTTAATGACAATGCTTTTTTTTTCTGATAGTGTTGTGAAATCACAAAACAATCAACATTACATATCAACCTTTGTGTGTGTGTGTGTGTGTGTGTGTGTGTGTGTATCTGTGTGTTCTAAAACAAAATTAATTAATAAACATTCAGTGGATTATCTTTTGTAGCATCATTCTACCAGTACTTAGGAATTTACTCTTTTGCATTATAGAATAATTCTATGAAAAGTTAGAATGAAAACTAATACAGACCTACTTGATTTTTCTTTTAATTTTGTAAACACATTATTACTCAGAATACATGAAAACATTTAGTTTTTATTCCAATTTCTGTTTTAGAGACAGTCTCACTCTGTTGTCCAAGCTGTAGTGCAGTGAGATGACCATAGCTCACCATAACCTAAGCACCTGTCTCAAGTGATCCTCTCACCTCAGCTCCCAAAATTCTGGGATTATATGCATGAGCCACTGTGCCCACCCAAAACATTTAGATTTGATTGGGGCATTGTTAGGTTTGAAATTCAAGGAAAGCTAGGTGTGAGGGCACAATTTTTTAGTTTATTATTTTCTTGACTAAGGATATAAAAGATTACATGTGTGAGTCAAGAATGTTATCTACAACCAACCACATGGAAGTAATATCAAACTGAAGGCATAAACTTTTATAACTAAAATGGAAAAATATATTCTTCTTTAAATTTTTCCACTAATATGTCTTCTAGTTTTACACCACCTATAACATTAAGCCAATTTACTCTAAATATATTTCAGGACTTACCCTGAGGAATGCAATCTTGTTTCTAACATCTGCCACTATGGCATTCCAACTGTCTACCGCAGCTTTTAATTGAAGTGATTCTAGGTTGCTGTTGTAGAAAACGAGACACAAAAGAAAGCTCTTTCTTTTTAAAAAACACTTAAGTTTTCCAAACATTTCTATCATGCTTTCTAGCATATATGTCAACAAAAAACAAAATTACCCCCATAACAACAATTACCTCGAATGCACATAAAGATGTATGAACAGGTTTGTTACTAAAAATAAATACAAAAACTAGTAATAAAAAAATTAGTTTTTCAAGAGCAAATATAATTTATGCTTCCAGAACAAGTTTTCTTCCATCTTCATGATGTATTTTTAGTACATATTATAAAACCCTTGTAAGGAATCTTTCCAATGAAGCAGGAAAACCTTAGTCATCTAATACAGCGGTGTTCTCAAAAATGTTAACTCATGTTGGAAGCAAGTTTTGGACTATCTTCATATTAACTATGAAATCCAAAAGCAATGGTTGGCCTACATGGCTCCTTTCAAATTAGAAAAAGATGCTGTCTATGGAAGGATAAATTAGAAATACCTTCTCTATCAGGATGAATGAAGTTGCTGCCTTTACCCGGTATGTAAATTGCACAAACAATAGTTTTATCAACTCATGCCTATCAAATGACTTAACAAAAGTAGAAACAACTTTGAAGTTGTTAGGGTCTATGATCTCTAGAAAAGAAATTTCATATGGTCTTTTAAAAGGTTCTATCCGTTATAACATCCCACGCCAGTATCACCCAGCCCAACAATTTTATAAGAGCTGAACAAGTTATCACTAAGATCATCTCATATAAAGAAGCTTCATAATATCCTAATGTATAGAGCACTCTTTCTCCTTCTAGCAAGCAAAGATAGACTGACCATTTACAACAGTACTTCCCTGACTTGAACGCACATCAGTATATCCTGATAATCTTGCTCATCAGACTCTGATTCTTTAGAATTAAAGAACAATGCTGATTATTAAAATAATCATTTAAAAATAATGATGCCTGGGTCCCAGAGATTCTAATTTAGTTAATTCTTTAAGTTTGAAGGTATATCCCATAAGATTATAAATTTAAGGAGAATTTCACGCAACCTGTTCAATATTTGAAAATTACTCTGTAATTACTATAAAAGCATAGCAGAAAACTACCTTTAACATATGATTTAGGTGTTAATGTTGGTATTTCCCTCAACATATTCCCTAGGTATTTAAAATCAGGTATTACAAAGGAAAACCATTAGAAAAAAAAGTCTGCCAATCAGAATCCACCTTGTTTCATAAGTATCTGGTGTTCATGTATGTCTCTGACTGAGACTTTTGATCTACTTCACTATGGAGGAAGGGAAAAATCTTTCAGCAGCTATTATTGTACATAGTACTCAGTAGACTTCTCAGTGCTTCAGCAGAAGCAGCCAAGTGCAAGCATCAAAGTAACTACATGACTTTTGAGGTTGAAAAATGAAAACAACAAGAGCTTATGGTTAAAGGAATTTCACAGGAAAAAAAATGAAAAAAAAAACACAAAACCCATAAGAGCTTCTTTAAGAACTCTAATGTCACATATGTAAAACACATCACAGATTACATTCAACTGTGGAGACAATTGCTAACATCTCTAAGATTAAGATGCATTAAGGAAGAGGGAAAGATTACCTTGCTGCCATGTGAGTCACCCTGGCAAGTTGATTGAGACATTCCTTTTCAGTCTGCTCTAGATGAAGCAAACCAAAATCCCTACGACACTGTAAAAAATACACCTACAGGTTTTTGAGAGAAAGAGAAAGAAGTTGAAGGTGTGCTTATAAAAGAACGTTCTCTTCTCAATCACCTCAAGTAAATTTAAAGCTATTTCTCAATTTCTTCCAACAGCATCTGGGTTCCTTGACCATTCAAGATACACTACAAAAGCTTTTAAATCAATGCCACATCTGCAATTCTAATTTCTTTATTTAATGGTTAATAGGTTGGTAAACATTCTAGAATATGTCTTTTCAAATTTGTACTCATATTGGAATCATATCAGAAACTTTCAAAAATAGTGCCTTGGTCCCAGATATTCTAATTTGATTGATACTAGGTATTGCTTGGGCATTGGCATTTTTAAAAACTCTCTGGTAATTCTAACATGCATTAAAGTTTGAGAACACTCCTGCTATCTATTTTTTCTCAGTGAAGAAGAGGTAAGAAAATAATCAGACCATACAGAAAGATATGGGTTTGGAGATTACATGGTCCAGTGTCTCTCCCGTAGCAGGAAACCTTTCTGTATCACTACCTGCACAGTCATTTAGCCTCTGTTTTTCACTACTAATCACTCAGTATTCACTAAAATACACTGTTGGACAGCATTAAGTATTACAAAGTTCTTCCTTTTTAAAATTAATAATACAAGCACAAAGAAATTCACTGATTAAAAACAATAAAAAAAAAACACTGTATACACTTGAGCTTTTAAAGTAATCTGAACTTTTTCTTTTGTTAAAGTTAGTATCCCAACAATATTCTTCATGAATTTTTGGTCAGATACTATTTCTTGGTTGCTGACTTTCAGGATCCCAAGTCTTCTGCTGGAGAACACAGTTTACCTATGACAGAGGTGGAAGGTTTGTAATGTTTTTAATGTCAGCGAGCTCTCTAAAAATGTGAGTCTTATTGTATATCAAGTTTGGTCATGTACAAAGGAAAATTACATACACACATACAATCATATTTATTTTGAGAGACCCTAGCTGTGGTGTTCTAAGCTAACCTAGAAAAATTTGGGTAACTTTATGGCAGTCTGAAAAGCAAGTTGGTTTTTTACATTCAGGTGTATGATGTGTCTGTATTTTTGTAAGATCCATATAGGAAGTGGCAGACAAAGAAGATATTGTGGCAGCAGTAAAATGTTACTATTAGAAGTTTAGCTTAGTGACTTGGCTTCATGAGAATTTCCCAAGATGTCTGCATTTGTTACACACACTGCAACAGACCGATTTCTTCGAGTCACTGGGGGAGAACAACATAAGATCATCAAAACTGAAGTATTCATATATGATAGGCCAATGAGTCAAAAAAGCGTAAGACTTTGAGCTGTATTTTCCTGGCTGATCCTAACACGTCTTATTTCTGTTTATACAAAAAAGAGTCTTTTAAAAATTCTTTAGTATATGGTATACAAGCAAAACTTTCCCCCAACACCCCATACTCCTGCCCCCGTTTTTTTGTTTTGTTTTGTTTTTACCTCAGCTGTTAAAGCTCTGCTAGTTTCTGTATTCAGTTTGCTCACGTATGTTTTCATTGTGCTTTCCAGATTATGCTTTTCCATTTCCCACTGAGATCTGAAATATATGATCATTAAAGACTCAGCAATATTACATCAAGCACAGCCTTTTTCATCTTATTCAGGAGGAAAAAAGTTACACAATCAGTAGGAAGATTTTTCTTGGAAAAGTGTATAGCACATAGAAACAAGAGAAGATATTGTTCAATCCCTGCTGTTGTCCTTTACTATCATTAATATAGAAGTTTTAAAGCTACCAAGGTATAGGTTATGATTCAAAACTTGGCTGTGAAATCAAGTCGTCTGAGGATGAATCTCAGCTCCACAACTTGTTAAATGTTAAAACCCCTCAGCAAGTACAATGAACTGAATGTTTGTGTCCCCCCAAAATTCGTATGTTGAAATCTTAACCCCCAAGGTGATGGTATTAGGAGGTGATGCCTTGGGTAGATGATCAGTCATGAGGGCAGAACTCTGATTAATGCAATTAATGCCCTTTTAAAACAGGCCTGAGAGAGCTCCCTTGGCTACCTTCTGCTATGTGAAGTTACAGCGGAAGACGACTGTCTATGAGGAAATAGATCCTCACCAGATACCAAATAGGCTGCCACTTTAATCTTGGACTTCCTAGCTTTCAGAACTGTGAGAGACACAATTCTATTTTTATAAGTCACCCACTCAATGGTATTTTGATATACCAGTTTAACCTAAGACAGCAAGCTATTTAATTTCTCTATACCTCAGTTTAGAGAAAAACATAGTACTACTTACCTTAAAGAGCTATTGTGAAAATTAATTCAGATAATACAAGGCACTTTGTGTTTGGCTCATAAGAAGCACTAAATAAATGTTAGCTAGTATCATGATTAATATGTTCTACATAAAATTTCTATAAGCTTTTTTGTATCCCAACAATAGCAATCACATAGGTTTTTATTATTCTTGTCATTAAGTGAAGTCACCGCATTAAAATATTTGATTGGTTATTTCAGTGTTCACAGTCAATGTTTTTGAAAGAAAGCACACCCTATAGTTTGAAAGGGAAGGAGGGAGATGATGGTAAAGACATTGTTTATCATCATCCCAAGGACATTATGAAAGTGGTTACCTTTAAGGTTTCTTTTTTTATTCTCATCTCAGTTTCCTACACTTGACTCCAAGAATTCTATAAGCATACAAATCAAATTCTAAATTTAATAAAAACAATTAATTCAAAATATAGCATTATAAAAGAGACAGTCACAAAGGCCATCCTCGATGTTTTATTAATAACACTTGGATACCTGAGTACCTAACAAACATTTATGAGAAACTTGATAACAATATCATTATTACAATAAACATCATTGAAGCTAGACTTTCTTGAGGAGAAAAAAAATAAAACTCTTCAAGCAGATATATTAAAACAAGAGGAATTAATTATTATTTTTTAATGCTATTGCTGAAGTCCCAATATTCTCTCTCTTCTCTCCCTTCCATAATTTGTTCACCTTCCTAAGAGTGTCTGCTCTTAAGATGACTGCTAGCAACTTCTTAGAACTGTATTTATTTATTTTTTAATAGTCCTCACAATGTGCCAGGTGTTGTTTTCGGTGATTAATACAGATTTTTTTTCTTTTTTTATTATACTTTAAGTTCTGTGGTACATGTGCAGATCATGCAGGATTGTTACATAGGTTTAATTATTATATCATTAAATATTATGTGAAATTTGCCTATAAGAAAAAATAAAAAATTGGACTTTATCAAATTTTGTTTTTTAAATGACATCAAGAAAATGAAAAAGCAACTAACAGGATGAGAGAAATATTTGGAAATCATGTATAAGGGACTTGTATCTGATCAGGGACAAGAACTCTTAAAACTCAACAATAAATGGACAATCTAATTTTTTAAATGGGCAAAGGATCTGAATAGACATTTCTCTAAGAAGATACATAATTGGCCAATAAGCACATGAAAGGATGTTCAACATAATTAATCAGTGGGAAAATGTAAATCAAAACCACAGTGATACACTACTTCACACATAATATAATGGGTAAAATAAAGATGCAATTTAACAAGTGTACCAAATGTTGATTGGAGAGAATGTGGAGAAATTGAAACTCTCATACACTGTTAGTGGGATTATAAAATGGTGCAGCTACTTGGAAAACAGTTTGGCAATTCCTCAAAAAGTTACACCTAAAGTTTAGTGATCACCCAGCAATTCTACTCCTTGCTACAAACCAAGACACACAAAAACATGTTCACAAATCTGTATATAAATAACAATAACAGTATTCATAATAACCAAAAAAAAGGAAACAAGCCAATGTCCATCAACTGATGAAAAATAAAATAAGGTGTATCCAAGGAAAGAAATATTATTTATCCATAAAAAGGAATGAGTAATGATACATGCTACAACATGAATGGATTTTGAAAGTATGTTAAGTAAAAAATGTTGTAAGAGGCTACATATTATATAATTGCATTTCTATAAAACGTCCAGAATAGGCAAATCCACAGAAGTAGATTAGTGGTTGCCAGAGGCAGGAGGAGGGGAGAATAGAAAATGACATCTAAGGTCCTCGCAAGATGGCCGATTAGGAGCAGCTGAGGATTGCAGCTCCCAGTGAAAGCGTGGAGGCCGCTGCAGGTGATCCCCAGGCAAGCAGGGCCGGGAGTGGACCGCAGCAGTCCTACAGCAGAGGGGCCAGACTGTTAGAAGGAAAACTAAGAAACAGAAAGAAATAACTTCATCATCAACAAACTGGACATCCAGTGAGAGACCCCATCTGAAAATCACCAACCACAAGGACCACATATAGATAAATCCACAAAGATGGGAAGAAACCAGCGCAAAAAGGAAGAAAACACCCGAAACCAGAAC